>ML812693.1:56580-72498 GCA_009831015.1 Picea engelmannii
CATTGATTTTGGAGGACGACTAAGAATATGCCAGCATCTTCAATGCATAGCCATCAGATTAGGGTTTAAGGTTAAATAAGATTAAAAGATCATTAATTGTGCCCATTGTCAATAGGTATACGCCTTTCGGCGTAATAAAAGGTTGGTTTTCAAATAAATAGTTGTAGGGCTTCGCATCAAAAGTTTTTGTCGACATATCATGATCCGAACCTCCAAGAATAAGCATTGTTAACGGGAGTCAGCTTCGCCTCAGCCTGGTCCGGATTAGACAATCTAGTAATACCCTTCATAATCAACACATTAAATAGAACTATGTATCATGTTAATACCCTTCATAATACAAGTGAACACATTAAGTAGACCTGGAAAGTTTCTTAAACATTAATTGAAAATGGAAAAAGAGAAACGGTAAAGGTAAGGGAGAGAAGGAGCGAATGGGGGAGGAGATGGCCAGGAATGAAAAAAAACCACCCTCAAAATACTCACCGAACAAGCAAAAACCAGCGCCTCCACAGGTGCAAATGAGTAATACTACATCACCAACATTGGAAAAACTAACATATAACATTCACTTGGTTACTTTGTTAAGAAAACAAAATATGATTGCTTAGTATAAACTTTTCAGTATAGTAAAAAACATAAAATGTTTAGATTACCACATTTATTGCAGTATGTTTAATATGATATCATTTATTGTTAAAAAAAAAAAGGTTTTGTCTAACTGTTGTAACAAATGTTTTTTTTGCTGAATCCAGTTATATAAGTCTGTACTAAATCACCATTTTTTATTGTTTAATATCCATTTTTGAATATGAATTTCAATGTAGAAATGGATTCAGCATACTGAAAAATCTTTGGGGTACTTGAATTATACAGAAATAATTACTCAAATCTGCAGATTTCCAACAAATGTCCCTAAAAAAAATAACCAAAAGAAAATTATTTCTTAAAAACCTTTAAACTACTAAAAACAACTTTTAACATATCACCGTGCTTGGTTAATTTGTTTAAAAGAAAAATATGATAACTTAGTATAAACATTCAAATTTAGAAAAAAAAATATAACATTTAGACTACACCATTTATTTAGATTGAATTTGTATTTGTTGCAACCGTCGTTCATGAATATAGAATGTTGTATAACTTTCAATTATTGATATATTCAGGAAAATAAATCCAATGCTCTTTTGACAAGTCCAACCTGTGATGCACTAAAGAAACGATGGTTCTCCACCATTGATATTAATTACTGCCTTGATGGTTCACCAGCATTGATATAGCTGCCCATGCGGCATTAAACTCAATATTGTTCTGTAGCATGCAGGAGTAAATGGAGGACATCCTAGGCACTTCGTGAAAGTTGAACAATGCGTTCCAATCAAATTTGATGTAATTCTTGGTTACAGGATTTCAAAAAATATTTGATCAACAACAGCTAACCTTAATGAAGCATGGTAGAAAGGTCGCTGCCCATACTAGTCATTCCTACTGCAAGGATAAGGCGGGTGAGATGTCCTGACCTGTGATACCGATTTCTACCGATTCAAATTTGCTCGTCAATCTGCAGCAAAAGATGTGACATACATTTATTTTTGGTAAATGATTTGTGCGTATCCTGCCAATACAGGATAGGGTTTACTATCATGCAAGGCAATTGGGGGTTCACTACTTTTCAGTCGATGGTTACATTTGATGGTTACATTTTATGTACTTCAGACGAGAAAGAGATCGAAAAGCCCATAGCCCACCATCCAATTTGTTATCTATATCCTAGAGGAAGGTACCTCAATCTTAGATCTTTTAAACGTTGTATTTTCATTTCTCATTCAATGACTTAGTTCAAACGCAAAAGATTTGACCACATTTCTCATTTTTAAGGAGTTGGTTAATATTTTAATGTACTTTTGGGGAGAAAGACTTTGATAAGCCCAGGTCAAATTTGTTATCCATACAATACACTAGCACAGCCACATAATTGTGGCTGATCAACGCCTAAAGGTTGATAAGATGAAAAGAATATTTAAAAGAATATATTAAATTTTATTATCGATTAACAAATAAACCGTTGAGCTTCATTTATTTGGTGTTAATATTTTAAGTTTTTTTAATCACTTACGTGACAATCAGTTAGCTATCAAAGTAATTTTTAAATATGATCAGGTAAATGTAAAAAAGTAAACACATAAACGGATGTCTTTATAATAGCTAGGAAGTTAATGTTTGAAATCACAGCCATTTATTTTGTGTGACTACTAAGAATATTCCAGCCATATTTAATCATGTCCATAGAAAACGTATTAAGCACTAAACCCCTATTAAATCTGCCCATTGTCAATAGGTGTACGCCTTTCGGCGTATTTAACAGATATTAGTATTTAAACTTTTAAATACAATCAAATTAACATACAATACATCAAAAGACATCAATAATCAAGCTTTTAAATACAATCATATCAAATTTGTTATTCATACAATACATCAATAGTGTTTAAATACAATCAAATTATAGTGCAATACTCATTTGACAAAATCAAATTATAGTGCAATACTCATTTGACAAATTCAATGAGTTCGTTGATAAATATTGATGAAAGGTAACTCAAAGTTACAATATTATTGAACTGCATTTATCATTTAATAAATGGTTAATATATTTATAGATTTTTAAAAGGTAATTTAAAGGAAAACTATTATTCTCTATAATTTATGGCTCATCATACATTCATTTAATTTGTTGGTTAATATATTTATAAAAAGTAATTCAAAATATAGTTATTGAATGAGATATATATTTTTTTATAATAGCCATTTTATCATAGATATAAAAAAAAAATCAAGCTCAAAAAAGCACTTTCACTGTTATTTTATTAGAATCAAATGAAACTTTTTGTTACATAAGGATCTAGAAAGTGATGATCAAAAATAGATCTGTAGTCTTTCCTTCCTATCACATTTTTACATTGTAGTAAAGTTTACAAAAAGGCATATAGTGGCAATTACAAAAAAACCAAAATCGGTACATCTCTAATGTTCCAAGCTAGAAAATGTAAAGATTTTTGAGTTTCCTTTGAGGGCCTTCTTGGAGAGGTTGTCTGCTACTTTGTTGAACTCTCTATGTACATGCATAAATTTGATGGATTCAAATTTATCCTTTAAGCTTCTTATCTTGTCCTTCCAAGATTTTTTTCAGATATATAGGTTCAAGTTGGATTTTGAATTTATCCAATCGATAGTGACCTTGGAATCTCCAGCTATCCCCATATTCCCATATTCCCAAGAGTTCGACTTTCATATTGTTTCCATTGCCGCCAACAAAGTGATCTTTGATTGTGTGGTCTGTAGTGATTTTTAGATAGATTCCAATGCCACATATATTATCATATGCTGCTCCATAAAAAAAAACAATTGGAGTATCATCAAAATAGATTGGATTTAAGATAAATTCCATTCTGTCTTATTCCTCTATGACTCAGTAATCTTTGAATGATAGAATAATTTTGGTGACTATCATATGATCCATTCTATTCCAAATAAGTTGTTTCTAAATTTCCAAATGCCCCAAATGACCAAAAAAGGAATATATCTCATTTTTGGAAATTGAATAAACGAGTGCTTCAAATTTTCCTCTATGGAAGAGCACTTCCATTCACTATCAATCTTCAAAAACTTTAACACTTCAGACCATTTTTTTTGTGTTTTTGTACAGTCCACAAAAACATGGGTTGTAGTTTCTTCATTCCTTAAACATAGACTGCAGACCGAGGGACCTATGCCTCTTCTTTTTTTGTAATTGACTCCAGAGATGATGCAGTGTTTTAAACACAGCCACATAAAACAGATCATTTTAGTTGGGATGTTCACATCCCAGATAGATTTGTACCTCCATCTTCTCTCTTCCATATTTTTTGTATATAAGATGGACTGATATGCTAGATTTGCAATGACTGCTCATGTCGATCTATTCCATGACCAAACGAGCTTATCATTTGAATTTTTGAGGTGGATTTCGCTGCTATTTAAACTTGAAATTTTTTTTCCCATTCAGTTTCTAGTCAATCTAATAATCCAAGCTGGTTAGATTCTAACCATTTATGATTTGTTCCAGAAACATTAGGAACAACTGCTTGTTCTATAATGTAAATGCTTGTATTATTTAAAAAATGGATTAAAGGAATTGACAATTTAAAATTGAAGTTGCAACCAATAAAAGGATCATGTCCTAAAACAACTTGATTACATGAACTTATCTCCCATGCAAGCCACCTTTTGATAATCGGGAGAGAGCACATAATTTTTTTTCATATGATAGAAGATCCTTGGGGCTTGTGATCATCTCTTTGCAGTGAGGAAATAATATCAATACCTTTTATATATTTTTTACTTAGAACTGTATTCCATAGTCCTAAACCAAATAAACCTCTCCAACATGATTTTGTAGCCAGTGATTGTGAAAACGAAGAGATATTCTTAATGCCCCAACCTCCGTAATATTTTGGTTTGGCAAGATTTTTCCATTTAATTAGATGATAACCTGATCCTTTTTTTCCCCCCTTCCAGATGAAGTTTGTAATTAGAAGTTGAATTCGGTGTATAACAGAGGAGGGAAGTTTAACAAGACTGAGCCAATAAACTGGGATACTCTGTAGAAAAGAATTGGCTAAGGTGAGTCTGACTCCTAGAGAAATCTAGCGGAAGGTCCAATTCTCGATCCTCTTTTCAATCTTTTTCAGTAACCACAGTCAATCATTCATTCTATAATTATTGGGTTTAAGAAGAAAACCCAAATATTTCATACCTTGATCTAGGCTCTCAATCTGAATATTAAAAGTTGTAATCTCCCCCGGTAGAGCCCCAATTATATTATGTATTGTAATCAGGTTTATAGGATGGTGAGCCAAGTGTATATAAGATGGTGGGCTTATGTGTTATTTAGGTCGGAGAGTTGAGCCTAGGTGTTAAAGGCCAGAAGCCTCATTTTTGTATATGTAATTATGCAAATCATCAATAAAATATAAACATCACTGCGTGTCGACCGACCACGAAGAAAGAGTGATGGGGGACTAAGCTTCCACAAGGATGGGTAAGGGAGGAGGCTAAGTGTGTGGTCCTAGGGGATAATATAGGGGGCTTACCTCTAAACGGGATAATAATTTATTATTATTTCCTAAAAGGCTAAGGTGGTCAATTGACCAAGTGTTGTGCCAAGTTCTTGGGAAAGGAACGTATGCAAAATGGAGTGCATGCAGCTCCAGGAAGACATATGTCGACCTGGGCGCATGGAATTAAAGCGACAGAAGTCAACCGTGTTGGGGGTTCATTTTGCCAGTTTCTCAATCCGTTGTCTGAACCATGTTACCTCTGCGTCTGATCTCTGTATGTGTACCTCACGCAACTCTGAAACCCGAAACCGTGATGTTTTCCTTGAGAAGCCGACACATCCTCACTCTGTACCATTTTACCTCTGCGTTGGACCTCTGCTTAACCACACACATCTGAGAAACTAGTCGAGAGGAAAAGGTCGACCTGTGTGTTCTGTGAACTCGGGTTTATCCACACTGCAAATCCGAGTTTGTGCTTAACTGTTTGGGTTGCTGTCTTCTGTGAAACCTGAGCATACCATAATTGTCTATGTCGTGTGTGTTATAACTGTGGGTTGTTATGGCCATGCAGTCACTTGTCTGAGTGTGATTGGCTACTGTCATCCATTCCTTGCTGAGTCTTACTGTTGTTCTCCTTAAGCTGGAACGGAGCTGAAGAAGCAAGTTGTCAGGCCTGTGTGCAACACTCTCTCTAAGTGAGAGAGGTGGTTGTGATTGAAGAAGCACGTTGTCAGGCCTATGGGCGACTCTCTCCAGGTGAGATAGTGCGCAGAGGTTACCTTAGTCGTGTTAAGAAGCTCAGGAGGAGTAGCGGTATCATAAAACCACGACAGAAGTGGTGTTGGACCGCAGAGTAATGTGTGAACTGGTGAGGTAACGAATAAGTTTCAATTGTTTCTCTCATGTGAGTTGCGAGTGCAAGGAGTGCACAGGAAGAACTGTGTGTTGAGTTTAGAGAGAGATAGAGTCACTGAAAACTCTGCAGGGCTTTGCCAGGCGGGCATCGAGCAAGTGAAAGTGTGCACAGAGATAACTCTTTGTCGAGTTCAGGGAGAAGAGTATCAGAGGAAGATACTCACAGAGATGTAGAACATTATGTAAAGAGGAGCTCTGCAAGGTGTGCATCGAGCAAGAGGAATGCCAGGAGGGCGAGGAGAATTTATTTTCAAGAAATCCTTCGGATCTGAGTTTGATGAAATCCCAAAAATGCAAGGAGTACATGGAAAATCTAAATCCTCTAAGGATCAAGCTTCGAAGGGACAACACTTTTCATAAGTGAAAACGAGTCCCGATAGATGGACTCAAAGGAGGAGCAGAGGTCGAAGCCTTTGAATACTTAGAAAATCTTCTAAGTCAGAAGAGATCTGAACTATTGGAGGTAGATCTCGGTCATCTAAACTCTCGATCGTTCATTTAGAAGCATCATCAAGATCGTGAGATTGACGGTCACCTCGCATTGTAGGAATAGAAGGTGCTCGAGCTTTACGAAGTTGAGGGCGGGCCGCAATCCAAACCACAGTTTTGGAGAAAGGACGTGTGTAGGCTCAAGGTGAATTGCGGGACGAAAAGTAGTTTGGTCTTAAACCACCTTTAAGCATGCCCGCAATCGTGTTTTTTCGTGAGGTCACCGCCCAAGGTAACCTCTAATGAGGAACCAAGGAAAAGGGGAGAGTGGACTTGCTAAAGTCCTGAAGTCTCGAAGTGATTTGGGACTGCCCATCGTATGGAAGGACACATGGCAGAAATTCATCAGTTTCGGGTGAAAGAACTTCGGGAGAAATGGATGCGTAGGAATTTGTGACTCCCGAAGACTGAAGTGTCGAAGCCTCGTATGATCATTGATCGTGTAAAAGGGTATGTGTCAACAGATCATGAACTCCGTGTGAAAACACTCCGGGAGAACGATTGAGAATTTGGCAACATAGGTACAAAATGAGTATGGGAGAACGATTGAGAAGTTGGCCAGTAATGAGTCTGGACGTCGAGGTCCTCATTGTCGACATCGTCGATGAAATCATGTTCACTGGTCCCGTTCTTGCTCCTGCTCTTGAACCATATCCACCATTTCTTTTTGTTTCTCTTTCTTGTCGATTTCTTCTTTTTGTCCAACTAAATCTCTGACGACGCTCCGACGGGGGATTCCATGCTATCAAAGCATCGATTCAAGCAACAAGTGGGTGTCAAGGTGTAGGCAGCGAGGGTCGATGGAGGCTATTCGGTTCTAGCTCATTTATTGTTGTCGTTGCTACTGTTATCTGTGGTCAAAGAAGTAATAAAAGTGGGTGGCCTTTGTGCTTATGTCTCCTTGCTTCCATAAAAATAATTTGGGCTCCTAAGGACATTCCTTGACTCCCTCGTAGCTAAAATCATGTTACTTGCAAGTGTCTGCATTTCGAACTGGCGAAGCAATGGAAGCATTCTGGTGGCGATGATGCGGGTTTGGATTTAGCCGAATGCAAATTCCTGCTTTGCATCCAACATAGGTCTTTACCTTTTGTTGTAGAAAACATTTCTTTATATATGTCGAATGGCTTGATGGGATTATGAGACCTCCACTGGGTTTCCATGTATAAAATGATTCTGAGACCTATACTAGGTTTCCATGTCTGAGACAAATATTTTCTCAACTTGACTCTAAGTTGCAGAGCAGCATAACAAACACAAAAAAGGGTTTGCTACAAAACTTTATTTCAATGAGGAGAAAGCCTATTATGCGAGCAAACTCATTGATGCATTACTGCATTATACCATTTTCTTAGTGATATTCCAGAAAAAAAAAATTGGCCTCACGGTGTTTCTCACCATTTTTCTAGATAGCATAAAAGATGCCAGTCCTTTCCCTTGACATCCAGTAAAGTTGCATCCCTGAATAGTGAATAGTGTTTTGCTTCAGTGGTTCCTAAGTGGTGTAAACTTTTACTACTATCATTTGCATTTAATACTATCTATGAAGATTTTTTCAATGTACAAAGGAAACTAATTGAATATAGACATTAACGAATATCTTGATAATGCATTGTGTTACAAATAATTAAGATATGTTTATGTGATTAAGATAAGCAATTTAGTAATTTGTTTATGATCTTGGTATCTTATGTTTTTTCATGTGATCTCCCATGGTGTCTATACTTCTATATATAGCTAGTATATATACCGGTATATATATAATTTATCGACATATATACTAAGTATATGTACCATTATATATATATACTGGTATATATACCTAGTATATATACCAGTATATATACTAGGTATATATACCAGTATTTATACTTGTATATATACTAGGGATATATACCAGTACATATATACCTAGTCTATATACTCGTATATATACCTAGTATATATATTGGTATATACACTAGTATATATACCTAGTATATATACTAGCATATATACTGGTATATATGTCGATATATATATATTGGTATATATACCTAGTATATATACTGGTATATACACTAGTATATATACCTAGTATATATACTGGTATATATACCTAGTATATATACTGGTATATATACTGGTATATACACTAGTATATATACTTAGTATATAAACAAGTATATATACTTAGTATATAAACTAGTATATATACTAGTATATATACCTAGTATATATACCGGTA
Organism: Picea engelmannii; assembly: GCA_009831015.1. Lineage (NCBI taxonomy): Eukaryota > Viridiplantae > Streptophyta > Pinopsida > Pinales > Pinaceae > Picea > Picea engelmannii. Next base: position 65,311 of record ML812693.1, read on the forward strand.
TATATACTGGGTATATATACCAACATATATACCTAGTATATATACTTAGTATATACACTGGTATATACCTAGTATATATACTTAGTATATACACTGGTATATACCTAGTATATATATTAGTATATATACCTAGTATATATACTGGTACATATACTAGGTATATATACTGGTATATATACTAGGTATATATACCGACATATATACCTAGTTAGCCCACTCTACCTTTTGGGTGTTTTCTGGCAACTTTTTTCGTTTGATTTTGCTCGAATCTGGTGATGAATGGTCGGATCTACAGAATTGATGGCCACTATGGAAAAAATCAAGAGAGTAAGGGCATGTTAGAAAGTCATAAAGAGAAAAGATCAGAGAAAGCTCAAATTACATTATTACAGTTCAAAGAAATGATGGATGCTCACAAAGATGTTAGTTTACCAGAGATCTTGAAAGTAAAACAACACATAAATACAAGAATAGAAGACTTCGACAGACTGTGTCTTCGATGAGGAAACACAAGTGAATATTATGACATAATAAACTTGGGAAATTTTGGGAAAGCCTACTATGGTACCTTCGTTGAGAAGGATAGGCTTGTTTAAAGGTAATATGATAACTTTATGTGGAAGAATAACTAATATACCTATTATTGTTCAGGGAACATCAACTGAAGAAGAATTTGAAGTCATTAAGTTTGTTGGGGACATCACCCCTTTCCCACTATTGTTAGGTAAGACTTGGATTCAGAAGGATCAAATCAGAAGGAAAGCAGAGGAAGAAGCTACAGAAAAGAAAATGCAAGAATTAAAGAATTTCATAGCTAGGAAATTAGACCGACTAATAGAAGAATGAGAGGATCAATTGAAGCAACATAACAAAGTAACAACGCAGGAGGGACAGAAAGTAAGAGAATTAACTGTCAAGGTCGAAAGAATGCAAGAAGTCTTGAAGAACCTATCTATGCAAGAAAGAAGTATGCCCACTCAAGAAGTATTAACAAAAGGAATGTTAACTTCATACCCTTTGAAGGCACCTCAATAGTGCGAAGCCAGTGCGCTAAGGGAACATAAGAATAAAAATGGAAAAAGGATTCCAAAAACAGTTAGAGAGACTCAGATAACAAGAAAGAAGGCAAGGAAGATCAATAAAAATAAATCTAAGATGGAAAAGCTACAGGAAGCTACAGAGACCAGATGGAAGACTTCGTAGACTGGAACCTCGTAGGAGGCAGGTTTGCAGGATTTGAATCTCGTTGGAACAACAAGACTGCACATAATTGGAATTCTCCCTGGCGAACTTATATGACCGTTGGAGGAGCCCTGGTCGTTAGAATGACGCTCTAGAATGGTTAGAAAACACATTTATGAGATGATGGACCACTTTTGGACGTTGAGACCGAGCCATAACAGACATATCTACATATAAGTATCACAGTTGGTCACCAATCATTACATTTTTCTTTTCCCCTCGTTCACCATTATAGTAGCATCCTTACATGGATTCACTGCATCCATTGGGATGCAATTTTTCAGAAGTTTTGTAGGGTTTCCAAAATTCCCACAAAGGTTCCTTGACCTCTACAACAACCCATGTCGCTCTACGAACCCTTGGAATCATTTCTAACCCTCTAGACTCAATTCTCTCACATTCAACATTATTGTAGATTCATACAACCATGTCATGGATTAAAAAATATACATATTTCATATAGAATTGTGGATGACCTCATTTTATCGCTTTCTTAGATTAGTCGTAGTTGTATGGTTTCCATAGATGCACACTAATCTAGGAAATGTAGGGCAGTCATATTCTGCAAACTTTATACAACTGCCATGACCTCTAAAGAGTGTTTCATGGGGCTTACTATAACTCGTTTTAAAGGATTCTCTATTGGATCAATTGCTTTTTTTTTTATGTAATTTCATTTTGTTTCCTTGTTTATGAGATATCATTGATTGAAGTATCGAAGGTCTATAAAACAGTGCGAGCACGCATACCTTGAGTTTCAAGAAGATTTTTCTCAATCCATGTGCATATAGGGAAATGGTCGACTTCTGTATATGTGCATATACGGAAATGGTCGACTTTCGTATATGCGTATATACAGAAGTTGACCGCTTCTGTATATGCGCATATACGGAAATGGTCGGCTTACGTATATGCGCATATACGGAAGTGGTATATACGGAAGCTGACCACTTCCATATATGCGCATATACGAAATCTAACCACTTTCGTATATGCACATATACAGAAGCTAATCACTTCCGTATATGCGCATATACATAAATGGTTGGCTTACGTATATGCACATATACAGAAGTGGTATATATGGAAGGGGTCAGTTTCTGTATATGCGCATATACGGAAGCCGACCATTTTCGTATATGCGCATATACGGAAGTGGTCAACTTTCGTATATGTGCATATCACATATACGAAAGTTGACCACTTCCGTATATGCACATATACGAAAGTTGACCACATCCGTATATGTGCATATACGAAAGTTGACCACTTCCGTATATGCACATATACAAAAGCCGACCAATTCTGTATATGCACATATACGGAAGTGGTCAAATTATGTATATGTTCATATACAGAAGTTGACCACTTCCATATATGTGCATATACGGAAGCCAACCATTTACGTATATGTGCATATAGGGAAATGGTCAGCTTCCGTATATGCGCATATATGGATATGGTCGACTTCCGTATATGTGCATATACGAAAGCCGGCCATTTTCGTATATTCACATTTACGGAAATGGTTGGATTATGTATATACGCATATATGGAAATGGTCAACTTCCGTATATGTGCATATACGGAAGCTGACCATTTCTGTATATGTGCATATACGGAAATGGTCGGCTTCCGTATATGCGCATATATGGAAGTGGTCAACTTTCGTATATGCGCATATACAGAATTCGACCACTTCCCTATATGCGCATATACAAAAGCCGACCACTTGCTTATATGCGGATATATGAATGTGGTCGGCTTCTGTATATGCACATATATGAAAGCTGACCATTTTTGTATATGCGCACATACGGAAGTGGTCAGCTTTCGTATATGTGCATATATGGAAGTAGTCAACTTTCGTATATGTCGTATATGCACATATACAAAAGTTGACCACTTCCGTACATGCGCATATATGGAAGCTGACTGAAGTTGACCACTTTTGTATATGCGCATATATGACACATACATGGAAGCCAACCATTTCTGTATATGTGCTTATACGAAAGTGGTCGGCTTCGGTATATGCGCATATACGGAAGTGGTTAGCTTCTATATATGTGCATATACGAAGTGGTCAGCTTTTGTATATGCACATACACGAAATTTGATCACTTTTGTATATGCGCATATACAAAATCTGACTCAATGAGATGATCATGGACCATTGTGATGTGGTCCACGATCATCTCATTGAGTTGGATTTTGTATATGCGCATATACAAAAGTGATCAAATTCCGTATATGCGCATATATAGAAGCTGACCACTTCGTATATGCACATATATAGAAGCTAACCACTTCTGTATATGCGCATATATAGAAGCTGACCACTTTCATATAAGCACATATACGAAAATGGTCGGCTTCTGTTTACGCACATATATGGAAGTTGACCACTTCTGTATATGCGCATATACGACACATATACAGACGCTGACCACTTCTATATATGCCCATATACAGAAGTGGTCAGCTTCCATATATGCAGATATACGGAAGTGGTCAACTTCTGTATATGTGCATATACAACACATATACGAAAGTTGACTACTTCCGTATATCTCCATATACAAAAGCTGACCATTTCCTTATATGTACATATACGAAAATAGTCGGCTTTTGTATATGCGCATATACAGAAGCCGACCACATTCATATATGCGCATATAGGCAAGTGGTCTGCTTCTGTATATGCACATATAGGTAAGTGGTCGACTTCTGTATATGCCCATATACTAAAGTTGACCACTTCCCTATATGCGCATATACGGAAGCCAACCATTTCCGTATATGCGCATATACAGAAATGGTCAGCTTCCGTATATGCGCATATACGAAAGTGGTCAACTTCTGTATATGCTCATATACGGAAGAAAAAATGATCGGCTTCTATATATGCACATATACGGAAGCTGACCATTTCCATATATTCACATATACGTAAGCCGGCCATTTCCGTGTATGCGCATATACAAAAATTGTCAGCTTTCCTATATGCACATATACGGAAGTCATCCATTTCTGTATATGCGCATATACAGAAGCTAACCATTTCCCTATATGCGCATATACGGAAATGGTCGGCTTCCGTATATGCACATATACAGAAGTAGTCAACTTCCGTATATGCGCATATACAAAATTTGACCACTTCCGTATATGCGCATATACAGAAGTGGACCATTTCTGTATATGCACATATCCGAAAGTGGTCAACTTTCGTATATGCACATATATGGAAGCGGTCAACTTCAGTATACTCAACTTTCGTTTATGTGCTATGCACATATACGAAAGTTGATCGTATATGCGCATATATGAAAGTTGACCACTTCCATATATACCACTTTTGTATATGCACATATATGTAAGACGACCATTTACGTATATACGCATATACAAAAGCTGTCAGCTTCTGTATATGCGCATATACGAAAGTAGTCAGATTTCGTATATTCGCATATACGGAAGTGGTCAGCTTCCATATATACCACTTCTGTATATGCGCATATACGTAAGCTGACCATTTCCATATATGCATATATACAAAAGTGGTCAACTTTCGTATATGCGCATATACTGAATTTGACTACTTCCGTATATGCACATATACGGACGCTGATCACTTCCATATATACCACTTCCATATATGCACATATACGTAAGCCGACCATTTCCATATATGCGCATATACGAAAGCGGTCAGCTTCTGTATATGCGCATATATGAAAGCGGTCAGCTTCTGTATATGCGCATATACAAAAGTGGTCATATTTCGTATATGCACATATACGGAAGTGGTCAGCTTCCGTATATACCACTTCTGTATATGTGCATATACGTAAGCCGACCATTTTCGTATATGCGCATATACGGAAGAAGTCAGCTTCTATATATGTGTGTATACGGAAGCCAACCATTTCCGTATATGCGCATATATGGAAGCCAACCATTTCCCTATATGCGCATATACGGAAGCAGAAAGACGACCATTTCCCTCTATGCGCATATACGAGAGCTGATCGCTTCAGTATATGCGCATATACAGAAATGGTCAGCTTCCGTCTATGTGCATATATGGAAGCCGACCATTTCCCTCAATGCGCATATACGGAAGCTGATCGCTTCTGTATATGCGCATATACGAAAATGGTCGGCTTCCGTATATGCACATATACAGAAGTTGACCGCTTCCATATATATGCATTTACAAAAGTTGACCGCTTCCGTATATGCGCATATAAAGAAGTTGATTTCCGTATATGCGCATGTATGGAAGCTGACCATTTACTTATATGCGCATATACGGAAGCGATCAGCTTCCTTATATGCACATATAGGGAAATGGAAGTGAACCATTTCTGTATATGTGCATATATCGAAGTCAACCACTTTCGTATTTGCACTTTGGCTTCGGTATATGGTTGGCTTACGTCTATGCGCATATACGGAAGCTGACCACTTGCGTATATGCACATATACAGAAGTGGTCAGCTTCCATATATGCGCATAAACAAAAGTGGTCAACTTCTGTATATGTGCATATACGACACTTATACGAAAGTTGACCACTTCCGTATATGCACATATACGGAAGTTGACCACTTCTGTATATGCGCATATACGAAAATGGTCGGCTTTCGTATAAATGAATATATGGAAGCCGACTACATTCATATATGCGCATATACGAAAGCCGACCATTTCCATATATGCGCATATACAAAAACCAACCATTTTCGTATATATGCGCATATACGGAAGCCGACCATTTCCGTATATGCGCATATACGAAAGTTGACCACTTCTGTATATGCGCATATACAGAAGTTGACCATTTCCGTATATGCCAATATACAGAATTTGACCACTTTCATATATGAGCATATACGAAAGCCGACCATTTCCGTAAATGCACATATATTGAAGTGGTCAACATCCGTATATGCGCATATACGGAAGTGGTCAAATTCTGTATAGTCAACTTCCATATAGTCAACTTTTGTGGTCAACTTCTGTATAGCCAACTTTCGTGTGGTCAACTTCCATATAGTCAACTTTCATGTAGCTTTCTTATCATCGATTTCTGGAAGGTGGATACGGTTCCACTCTAAACGTTACCACATGTTGGTGGGGTATATGAAATGTGAAACATTATCGGTTAAGGAGAGGACTCTAGTAGAGTGCATGCATTTGGTAAAGAATGCATCCTACATGCCACAAGCCATTGTCACCAAGTTCGAATTCGAAATCGAATTCAATTCAATATGGAAAAAATATGATTGCTTAAAATTCAATATGAAAACAATTCGAGAGTATACATCTTACAAATACTTAAACATATTATTTTTCTCAAAATTTTACATACCAAAATATTTATTGTACATTTAAAAGTGCAGACACTTCATGTTTAAAAGAAACTCTGGTCATCAGACTGTATGTACTAATTATGCAAAAACAAAGTTGTGGAATTTATGACTACAAATAGAATTGCAGCTCCAACCACATATCTTTTGTTAAACTGAAAGAAGGAATTTACGTCCACTACTAGCTAATCATAAAGAAAAGAAAATATTGAAACATAATAGTTCCATGTTGAGCATGAAAGTAATTAGACATTTCCCTCAATTATATGATTCTCATCTCAATTGAATGAAATCCCAAGTTCTTATTAATATATTGATTCTCATCTCAAACCCCTAATGGATGATTTGCATCATATCTATCCACCCTACCAGCAAATATTCGCATATGGGTAGCTCAAGTCTTTTGATTTGAATTGTTAACCACAAGCTAGTTGATGATGTATTCACTTAGGGTATTCACCATAGTGGAATTGTTAATTGATGATTTGCATCATATCTATCCATCCTACCAACATGAATAAAAGAAAAAGTAATTTGATTAAGAAAAACAAATATTATAGTTATTTAG
>ML812693.1:84171-99614 GCA_009831015.1 Picea engelmannii
GAAAGGAGATGCATCAACCATCAATCACTTGACCAAATAATAATTTATGTGCATTTAACTAGTTCATTGTTCATAATCAAATATCCAACACAATGCTACCGCAAAACAGTATGTATTCCACACTATTTGTAAGAGGTTGTGTTCCCTTCATTCACATACTTTTCATTTTATAACAATTTACGAACAATACCCATTTCCAATATTTACACTATCAAAATCAATCATGCCCATTATTTCATTTTGCAAAAACACCATACACACAATGCGACATGCGTGAGCAACATCAAGAATTTGTAACCAATGCCAGCTATCATCCAAATAATCATTAGTGCAAATACCAGTGACTGTTTATCAACCAACCAATTTTCCATTGTTGTAAAAAATCAATCAAACTAACAAGTTGTGGAAACTACGCATACCCACACATCAAATCGAATCGGGGCAGGGCCTTCTCCATTAACAATACTGAGTTATTAACATAAGGAGAGTGACTATGTACTTTGAAAGTGAAATTGGCAATGTAGGGTTTATCATTATTATCACAAAGGCAATAACCAAATTCCAAACCAACACGACTTCCATACGACCAATTGGGCAAGTCCGTATTCAAAGTAATCGACCATACATTCAATCCACAATAACCCATAGCAACTTGACAGGTACGGAAGTATCCTCTATAAAACTCCAAACTAGAGGGTTAAGGGTCTAGTTTATAGCCAACACTAGGGGAAAGGATCCAACTCCTCATAATGGTGGAAAATTTGATGCCAAGGGTGTGCACACAGAGAGAGCCATGATTCATTTGTTGACAAGTAACAATCCATGGCAAGGGGCCATAACAAAAACGTGAGGCTCCCATTCAGCGTGGCAATTTTATTTAATGCACGCAGGTTATAACCTTCATGTTCTTTGTTCAAACTACCACAGTACTAAGGTGAAGAGAGGGCCGAGTTAAGAACAGAACACTACTTCGTGACCCTTAGTGGTGGAAACAACCAATGCCCAAGTGAACGAAACACAGTGCAGCAAGAGACCTTCAACTACTAATCCAATAAAATCCAAAGACTGGGTTTAGTGACAAATGTGTGTCGATAGCCATCCACCCAAGACTAAACAAAAAACCTCCAAATAAACCAAAAACGATAGCAGGGAGCTATCACCCAGGAAGACCAATAACTTTTACGAACTCAAAATTATTACAGGAAGAGCCATCCACTCTTCATTCCAAGATCCCAAATTTCATACAGTTGCAATACTTAGGAAAACACAAACCAATCCACTTGAGCCAGTAATCATTTCATAACCAAAGCAGAGTTACAAATGGAAAAAAAAAAAAACATACCTGTAATCGAATTCCTTAAAACGAGAGTTGGTCAAGCGGTTCCTTCCTGCTAAAAATTTGGAGCATAACAACAACAGCAAGATCGAACTATAGTCTGACTACGGTGGCGGCTAACATGAGGAGTAAAGGTGACATGTAGTAAATGCACGTCTCCTCCACCCACAATGCATTAACTCATCAATACATGCCAACACACTCTTCATTAACCATTAATCAAACCATGTATCAAAACCATCACCATATTAAAAACCAATAGTGTGACTTATGCCATAAAATAATTCAAGTCCCATATAATTCAACCATTCACATAACCAATAGCACTATTACCTTGCCAAATGCCCCATCAACATTTCATACCATATGCGTATTAACCATTTAACCCAATCAAAATTTCATATCCATTTACTTGCTGGCTAGGGTTTAATAATAATCGTTAAGTCTTCTCATGCTTGTAGTATAGTTTAGGATAGCTTTAAATTCTTCCCCTTTTCAATTATTTCTCATTCTCTTCTCATTGTCCGTATGTAGTATAGTAAAATTTCATAATTAGATCCCTTTTCCTTGCATTTGTTATAGTATTTTTTCCTTTCTCAAAATTGTCCTTCATGTAATTTCGCTAACATGTTTGTTGTGCAGGTGCGGCAAGAACAGATAGCAACGATATTAATGAATAACATAGGTTGTAGTCACAGAAGAAATCACCATTTCATAAGCTCATGTCATAACCAATAACAAAAATATCTCATCAACCATGTAAGTCGTGTCGCACATCATCAAAACATAAAAAATGAATAGATCTGATCGTCAATGGTTCAAGGGGTCCCACCTACTAGTATTATTAGTTTTTATAATAATATGCTTTAGCAACACTTTGCGGGAAAAACTTCGTTGACAATTTTAATTGTCAACAGGGTGCTCTAACAGAAATCCTATCCCAGTAATCCATCAGAGTTGAATGTTCTTCAATACGAGTCTTGGTTTTTGTTTTATTCCTAGTTGCAAGTCGCATCCCAAACCATTTTAGGGACTCTTGGCCAATTCCTCCTTAGGGCATAAAAACCTAACAGAGCAACATTTTTGAGTTCTGTGAGATGCTGCAAGCTTGTTTAGGCATGGACCAGGTGACCACTTGTCCATATTCTCCCAAGACATGGTTTCATAAATTGGACCCCTAAATCCAAATGTTGCATTGCTTCTTACTGAGCAAAACCCTAGTTCTCAAAATCGATGAGAAAAACAACTTCTGAGGGATTGGACTCGGGAGTGGGGGGTGATATAGCTGAAATCCTATGCCAGGAATCCAACGGAGATGACATTTCCTCAATCAGACTCTCTATTTTTATGATATGACCAATTGCAAGTCGCATCCCAAACCATTTCAGGGACTCTTGGCCAATTCCTCCTCAGGGCATAAAAACCTAACAGAGAAACATTTTTGAGTTCTTTGAGATGATACAAGCTTGTTTAGGCATGGAATTGGTGACCACATTATCCATCTGCTCCCGAGGGATGGTTTCATAAATTGTACCCCTTAATACAAATGTTGCATTGCTTCAAACTGAGCAAAACACTAGTTATCGAAATCAATGAGTAAAGAAACTTTCGATGAATGGCACCTGGGAGTGAGGGGTGATCTAGATGAAATATTATCCCAGTAATCCATCAGAGTCGAAGGTTCCTCAATCCGAGTCTTTGTTTTCTTTTTATGCCTAGTTGTAAGTCGCATCCCAAACCATTTCAAGCACTCTTGGCCAATTCCTCCTCAGGGACTAAAAACCTATCAGAGAAACATTTTTTAGTTTCACAAGATGTTGGAAGATTGTTTAGGCATGGACTAGGTGACCACATTATCCATCCGATCTCGAGGCATGGTTTCATAAATTGGACCCCTAAATTCAAATGTTGCATTTCTTCTTACTCAGCAAAACCCTAGTTCTCAAAATCGATGAAGAAAACAACTTTTGAGGCATTGGACCCAGGAGTGAGGGATGATCTAGCTGAAATCCTATGCAAACAATCCAATGGAGATGATTGTTCCTTAATCTAAGTCACGTTTTTCTTTATATTCCTTGTTGCAAATCGCATCCAAAACCATTTCGGGAACTCTTGGCCAATTCCTCCTCAGGACATAAAAACCTGACGAAGTAATATTTTTTAGTTCCATGAGATGTTGCGAGCTTGTTTAGGCATGGAATAAGTGACCACATTTTCCATCAAATCCTGAGCCATGGTTTCATAAATTGGACCCATAAATCCAAATGTTGTATTGCTTCTTACTGAGAACAACCCTAGTTCTTGAAATCAATAAGTAAAGAAACTTCTGAGGTATGGAACTCGGGAGTGAGGGGTACTCTAGCTGAAATCTTATCCCAGTAATCCATCAGAGTCGATGGTTCCTCAATACGAGTCTTGGTTTTCATTTTATTCCTAATTGTAAGTCGCATCACAAACCATTTCAGGGACTCTTGGGAAATTCCTCCTCGAGACATAAAAACCTAACGAATTAGCATTTTTGAGTTTCGTGAGATGTTGCAAGCTTGTTTAGGCATGGACTAGGTGACCAAATTGTCCATCTTCTCTCGCAGCATGGTTTCATAAATTGGACCCCTAAATCCAAATGTTGCATTACTTCTTACTAAGAAAAGTAAGAAGTAATGCAACATTTCTAGTCTTGGTTTTCATTATATGTCCAGGAATCCAACAAAGATGATGATTCTTATATCAAAGTCTTGGTTTTCATTGTATGTCCAGTTTCTAGTTGTATCCCAAACCATTTCAGGGACTCTTGGCCAATTCCTCCTCAGGGCATAAAATCATAATGGAGCAAAATTTTTGAGTTCCATGAGATGTTGTAAGATTGTTTAGGCATGGAATAGGTGACCACATTATCCATCCGCTCCTGAGGGACGGTTTCATAAATTGGACCGCTTAATCTAAATGTTGCATTGCTTCAAACTGAGCAAAACACTAGTTCTCGAAATCAATGAGTAAAGCAACTTCTGAGGCATGGAACCTGTGAATGAGGGGTGCCCTAGCTGAAATCCTATCCCAGTAATCCATCGAGTTGACGATTCCTCAATCTGAGTCTCGGTTTTTGTTTTATTCCCAGTTGCAAGTTGCATCCCAAACCATTTCAGGGACTCTTGGCCTATTCCTCCTAAGGGCATAAAAACCTAACAGAGCAACATTTTCGAGTTATGTGAGATGATGCAAGATTGTTTAGGCATGGAATAGGTGACCACATTGTCCATATTATCCCTAGGTATGGTTTCATAAATTGGACCACTAAATCCAAATGTTGCATTGCTTCTTACTGAGCAGAACCCTAGTTCTCAAAATTAATGAAGAAAACAACTTTCAAGGCATTGGACCCAGGAGTGATGGGTGATCTAGCTAAAATCCTACGCCAAGAATCCAATGTAGACAATGGTTCTTCAATTCAAGTCTCGGTTTCTTTTATATTCCCAATTACAAGTCACATCCCAAACCATTTCGGGGACTCTTGGCCAATTCCTCCTCAGGGCATAAAAACATAATAGAGTAGCATTTTTGAGTTGTGTGAGATATTGCAACCTTGTTTAGGTGTGGATTAGGTGACCACATTGTCCATCCGATCCTAAGGCATGGTTTCATAAATTGTACCCCTAAATCCAAATGTTGCAATGCTTCTTACTGAGCAAAACCCTAGTTCTCCAAATCGATGAAAAAAACAACTTCTAAGGCATGGGATCCAAGAGTGAGGGGTACTCTAGCTGAAATCCTATGCCAGGAATCCAACGAAGATGATAGTTCTTCAATAAAAGTCTCGATTTTAATTATATGTCGAGTTGCAAGTCGCATCCCAAACCATTTCAGAGAGTCTTGGCCAATTCCTCCTTAGGGCATAAAAGCCTAACAGAGCATCATTTTTTAGTTCTGTGAGATCTTGCAAGCTTTTTTAGGCATGGACTAGATTACGACATTATGGATCCATTCACGAGGGATGTTTTCATAAATTGGACCCCTTAATCCAAATGTTGCATTCCTTATTACGGAGCAAAACCCTAGTTCTCAAATCGATGAAGAAAACAACTTCTGAGGCATTAGACCTGGGAGTGAGGGGTGATCTAGCTGAAATCCTATGCCAAGAATCCAATGGATATGATGGTTTCTCAATCTGAGCCTTGGTTTTCAATATATGCCCATTTGCAAGTCTCATCCCAAACCATTTTGGGGACTCTTGGCTAATTCCTCCTTAGGGCATAAAAACCTAACGAAGTAGCATTTTTGAGTTTCATGAGATGTTGCAAGCTTGTTTAGGCATGGAATAGGTGACCACATTTTCCATCCACTCCCGACGCATGGTTTCATAAATTGGACCCCTAAATCCAAATGTTGCATTGCTTCTTACTGAGCAAAACCCTAGTTCTCCAAATCAATGAGTAAAGCAACTTACAAGGCACAGAACCTAGGAGTTAGGAGTGTTCTAGCTGAAATCCTATCCCAGTAATCCATCGGATTCAACGGTTCCTCAATCTGAGTCTTGGTTTTCGTTTTATGCCTAGTTGCAAGTCGCATCCCAATTTCAAATCAACATTTTAGTAGCCAATTTTGAGTTTTTTTTATCGGCAATGGTACTCGTTGTCAAGGTCATGGTTTCAACTAAGTCCTATTATTAACTCCAAAAATAAAATTGGCGCTACTGGTAGTATCACCTTTCGATTCGAGGGTTGATTTTAAGGTTTTTGTCCCCAATGGTACCGATTTTCAAGGCAATAGGTTGGAATTTCAATGAATTTCAACCACCCACAAAAAGAGGGTGCTACCGAGAGTACCACTTTTTTATTTAGGGGTTGATTTTGTTGTTTTTGCCCCAAAAATATGGGTTTTTTGGGCTAGAGTTTTCATTTTGAGGTCACAGTTCTTGTTAAGTTGGTAACTATGTTAATTATGATGTATATGGATGGATATGAGTTATTGATGAACTAATGTACAGGTTAATGAGCTATGTGATAGCCAAATGACTGTAGTGCTGAGGTAACTTCGATGTTGTAGACATCAAGAAGATAGTGTATTCTATAAGTTGTACTTATTATTTAATTTATGATTCAAAATATTGCTATGCTCCATGGTAAGTGTGGTTTTGACAAGACACACATCTTTCCCAGAGTGGTTGTTTGATTACGTGAATCTAAGAACAGTAATTGCATAGTATGGCTTGATGTAGGGTGTTCACCCTAGTTCTATGAAGAGGGGTGGAGGTTTTGCCCATCATTTATCCTCTGAAACCTAGAATCGTGGGAGGATTGTGTGAAGTCACACTCCCCTAGACGTGTGATAGAAACTACTAGTTTCCTACTGGGGAAGCTTGGTAAAGATATACAACACTTATGCTTATGGGTTCTATCTGGAGTTAAGCCAATATAGTTGACGCTCCAGCTTAGTCTAGCAGAGGATATGATAGGATGGAAGATGGAAGTTGAAGGAAGGATTCTTCGATGTTAGTTGAGAATACTAATTTGGTTTTAGATGTTCCATGATTATTTACTCGCTTGGTTCTTACCATGTTTAAAACCCTCTTTTGATTCCCTTTTGATATCTTAAGTGTATTACTGACTTATTGATGAATTATTGTAATTTTGTTCGTTAAGATTATTAAATGATGCATTTACTTGATATTTTTTCTTGCATTCCTTGGTGTGATCATATAGGAACTATGCACTAGAGGTAGTGGTTGTTTATCGTGCATGCATAAGTTATGTGTCTGTTGGCCACATACACATACCTCGCACATGTACACTAGTATAATTAATTAATGTATTAATTATTAAACTAGATTATTAACTATTTAATTGAATGGTTTAATGACTATGCAAATTATATTTCATACAAAAAAATATAGTAGCATTAAATACTTCTTTGACTTTGATTGATGGTTGGTATGATGAATTAAATAAGTATGGCGAGATGTCATGTACAAATGGGGAAAATTGTCAATTTGCAGCTAACAAGAGAAGAATGATCTACATTTTATTTATTTTATTTTATGTAAGTCATTTATATTTTAGTTTTATTTTAACTTTTCCCAAAAATCTAGATAAGGGAGGTTGATGGCTAATAATGAGGGTGGTTGAGGAGACTTGGGGAAGGGGGTATGGAAACTTGATAAATAGGAAGAGGAAGGGGTGATGGAGGAGGAGGTTGAGAGGTTGGATAATTATTGGAAGATATGTTTCTTGTGATGGTATTCTTAGAGCATATGTTCTTTGTTGTTCTTGGAGTCACAGGCACGGAGGGCGAAGAGACCGAAAGGTTTCTTGGAGCTAGGAAGCCGACTAGGCTCCTAGTTGGTTGGGAGGATAGTTTCATTGTTTCACTCTGGGAAAGCGGGATAATATTTGGGAAAAGAATGCTCAGAAGAATCTTCCTACTAATGTCAGAACTACATTGCAACTAATCAACTTCAACAGACTAGGCAGGAGGTATTTTCTTAGCATGTATTTGTTATGCTTCTGTTATTTTTTTAAAAGAATAACTAGATTTTGTTATTTCAAACTTATTAATGCATGTGTATAAGTTAGCAAATTTTATTCCATAGCATCCCATGGATAGATGCTACAATTGGCATGCTCTTCCCAAACTTGTACATTTGTATATACATCGTACAAGCATCCCATATCTGAAATATTGTCTATATCCTAGTTTGGTGTAGTTTGAATTTATATATTATTTTCTCTTTGTTAGTGTTATGTGAATCAACATGTGTTTTATAATAGGAAAGTCAATAAAACATTTCTAAATTTGTATGTTTGTATATATTAATATTATAAGTTGGTTATAATATAAATGTATTAACACATCAATTAGCAATTGATTTTTACCAAACCACGACAATCAAAAATCCAAGATTAATCACGTGTGAGTCACTGGTGTAGAGGTTGATTTAGATTTATGATACACATAACAGGTCATGAACTCTGTTCTCCAAGTGACTATTTTACTATTCCTATATTTGTCCATGATTTGTTCCCAATTCCAACAATTCTTTTACTACTACCATTTTCGTATTCATGTGGCATTGACTTCAATCTAAGTATCTCTCGATGATTTAAAGAAAATCAAAATCAAAATATGTATTGACATGTACAATTGGCTAATTTTTAATCCTTGTACCATGCGATATAAATAGACAATATGTGGACATATATTAATTATTTTTCATCAATTTCGTGCATTTGCTATAGTTTAAGGTTGGTTGTTATGTAGAAAACTTTGATTGTATGTAGAGTAATAGAGAGATGGGTCTTATCTAGGAGTAATATTTAAATGACAATATTTGACATGAGAGTATGCAAGTTTTCACAGTTCATCATATTGTTGTATTAGATTTTTGGATATCAATGGTGTGTGGAACTTTTGAAACATTGGTCATTTCAAAAGCTCCACACACATTGATATCCAGAAATCCAATGCAATAATATTTGACATTTTGTGTATGCATGTTAACGTCTAAAAAATGTCGACTTGTAGTAGGTAAAACAAATACATCAAAGAAAACAAAAAGGGAGGGGAGGGTGTGAAGAACAATTATAAATATGGAATGCAAACAATGTATTTCATTCACATTATCTTGTTCAAATTAACTACTAAGATATGGTGTTTCAGTATGAGCAGTGAGTTACATTGTGCAAGAATGGCATTGCCTCATTCCATGAGGATTATATATTTTTGTCTCCTCGTTATTCTTTGTTGGTTGAACATGCTAAACCATGTGGTATGATAGAATCAATTGAAGTTTAGCATGTGGTATGATAGAATCAGTTGAAGAAAACTATGGCACCAACTATGGTCACATTGTAGGAAACGGTAACGGTTTTGGTGTAGAGGGAGGTTTTGGCCCACCCATCAACAATTTATTTATTTTTATTTATAAACTTGAAAATATATTTTATTTTTCATTTTTCTTTTCAATAAAAATGGTTTGTGAAGGTTTTAAATAATAGATAAATATCCTATTATAATAATATACTCTAAGTAAAAATAAATAATAGGAAATTTATTTATAAGGAAATCATTAACTCAAAGAAAAAAAAATTGAAAGTAATAAAATAAAAACCACATTCATAATAAAAATAGGGTTTGGATCACCTAAATGGGGTGATGACAAGGACTGGGCCTCACACGTGGTGAGCCCAGCCACCACCTCACTCAAACTCCAGACTACATGATGTTAAGTAATGGCTAAAGTAAGTGTTTTTCATGGAGAGATGGTGGAAAGTTGTATGCCATCGTCTACCTCTGCGCATTGATGATGGAAGGGCTCAGGCTTAGAACGAGGGCGTACTAGGGGTACGAAGGCGATATGAGGATGATGATGCAGAGTAATGGTAATAAATGTCAATCTTTTCACAGGACAGGAATAAAATGCACACCAACTAGAATCATTAAGTTGGAGGATGATCATTTTGAGGATGGCCATCATCCAAACAGAGGAGGTATGTTATAACCAGCGGAAGGATGACAGGGGTATTGTTTGTCAGTGGGAATTGATATTTGGTCTCTTCAAGGAGTCTTATATGTGTGTGGGAAATTCTTGGAGGTTTTTCATCCCGCCAGAGTTTGTGAGCTTCTCAGTGTGGGAGAGGCCTCTCCTGGTCTCTCCTTTGGTTCTCCCCTGAGGTCATTTTCTCTTTGGAAAGAGTGTCGGGGTGTCAAGGTGGAGGGGTTTTCCGTTTGAATAGGGTGGGCATCCTAAGTTGGAGGGGGAAAATTCATTTGGTTGTTGCAGAAAAGTGAGGGGTTGGATAGAAAGGGGATCTTCACGAAGCATTCTCAAAAAGAGACTACTCAACCTTGACTTTGAGGCTCTTGAGGTACTTCTGGAATCTGTGGCTCTATTTTTAGGCTTAGTTGTTCTCTAGTTTTTGCATTGGGCCCTGGGCTCTGCCTTATACTATTTATGCCCAAAGGATTTAGTCCTAGGGGCGGGAAATCCAATGTTAGGTTGGTGGGATTTCAATCTTAAGGGTTGTCTTTGTGTGGTAGTGGTCGTTACTCAAATCAGTTCATTTGATGTTTTTGTATTTTTCTGTTGTAGACATGTCCTCATCCTATTGTTTCTAAGTGCAACCAAAATCCTATGGACCCTTTTGACCCTCTTGGTGGTGGGCCTTCCCCTTTGGATTTTTTGGGACTAGGTATTTGGGTGGCGAGGTTTTAGGTCTGCTAGTGCTCTTGATAGTCCCTCCTCCCTGAGCATGTCTCTTGCAATGACTAACGGAAAAGCCTCGGACCGGTCGAAGTCAAGTAAGAAATAAGATAAGTGTAGGAGGTCACAGAAACCTTCAGTCCAAAGGAGGGACTCACAAAGAGCCCAATGAACAAGGCTGGGAGAGATTCCCAACAAGCTAAGATAATTTATGACAAGCACATTTCATTGAAAACAAAACAACAAACAGACACTCTAGCTGGAAAAGTGAAACTCAAAAGCAAGGAGACCCCGAAGAACATAATACATAAAGAATTCCAGGATTGGGTTGAAGACACATGGTTTACAAGATCTTGGGACACCAAATTCTTTAAGGCAATGGAGTTCTATTGGCTCACAAAAACATTGGTGGCTCTATCAATGGAAAACAAAGACGACATGCAATGGAGACCTTGGCATAATATGAAGGCTTGAAGCCAAGTTCACAGTCTTTTGTCAAGTGGCCTTAAGTGCCAGCTTATGAACTGATCGATGTTACAAGCACCTCATCCCCTTAGGGCATAAATGAAAATATGATCAACATTAATGAAGATGAGCACGTGGATGAGGAGAAGAAACATGAACCTCTAGGTGTTGTAGGGTCCTCCAAACAACCCTAGTCCTAATCAAAACTTATCATTTTATGGTTTTTCTGTTATCAATTAAGCATAGTATTTTTGTTTATCTAGTTTTTAGTCCTCTTTTGAGACATATAGCTTATATTTGGACTACCTATGGCATCAAAATTTTCATAAGGACAACACACATAACACAATAACATTCAATTCCTAAAATATAATCGTAATTATATTCCAACGTCTTTCGAAAGCACAATATGGTGTTTAAATTAACGAGGGAGAAAAGATGAACCATTAATTTATATAGTGGACAAGATCGTCAAGGTGAAAAAATGATTGAGAAAGGAGTCAGTCACAAAACCCCCGGGCAGAGCAAGCAACTTGGTTGTTCCTACGTAACTTGTGATTGTATTAGTTGATTTTGCAACCGAGAAATGCATATCTCTACAAACATGTCTTATCATATTGTTTTGCATCACCATCGTGGCCATCATGTCAAGCACTTGTGCCACTTTACAAAGTACATGTGGTTT
This sequence comes from Picea engelmannii, assembly GCA_009831015.1. Classification (NCBI taxonomy): domain Eukaryota; kingdom Viridiplantae; phylum Streptophyta; class Pinopsida; order Pinales; family Pinaceae; genus Picea; species Picea engelmannii. Next base: position 95,851 of record ML812693.1, read on the forward strand.
TGATATAGTATTTAATTAATAGCTACAAATACCAACTAATTGTGCCTAAAATGACGTTACTCCAAAAACATATTCATCTTATCACATTCATTGAAATTAAAGTATTTGATAAAGTACAAGAGAGAATAAATATAGGATCTTAGATGATGACATTAAATGGCAAATTAAAGTGGTGGTTAGGTGCATTTTTCAAAGACTTTGTTGTTCTAATAAATAAAGTGAATTTACAATAACATTAACACATAAATAACAAATTTTAAAAATAATTACAGAGATGTATAAAGTTAAAACAGAGTTAGGTCCCTCGATGGGGTGTCAGCTTGATAATTCATTTATACAGATGGAAGGGGGTCGCTTCGCCACCTGGAAGCTCGAACTTCTATGTAAAACACTTGATGGAGGCTTCACGTCTCGTCGAGGGCTGGGGTATTAACGACCCTTATCTCCTGGAGCGTGAGAGGATCGAAAGGCATATGGGCACTAGTACAATAGAAACGATGGGCAATTACTATGTCCGAACTCCAGTTATTGTGGCATTAACTCTACATTATTCACCTTATTACATGAGAAGGTTCTCTTCGACGACGAGAGGAGGTTTTATGTGTGTTTGGCTCCCTCTGACTGACAGCTTCACTTATGTTCACAAGCTTGGGTTTAGCAGAGTAATATACGCCTTCAGATGTGTCGTTGATACCTTTGTTGGCCTCATGCCGAAAATCCACTAGAGAGGAAGATCGCGCCAGGGTGGTAACTCTCGTGGGCGGATGGATAGGAAGAGTGTAGGTCCAGTGGTCTCATCCAATTTCCATGAGTGAAGGACTGCATATTCAACATTCCTCAATATTGATGAGCAGGGTTGGAAATTCAAAATTGACGAGCCCATCAAGTTTGATTGTTTTTCCAATTTCAATCAATGTTATGCACATTTTAACGAAGAATGTCGATGTTTATTAAAAAAAATTAACCATATTTGACGAGCAAATTGGCTTGTGACGGGCAATTTTCCCGTCAAATTCCATCTATGTTGATGAGCAAAGAGCATTGAACATACAGGAGGCTACCATGACTTGCTGATGTCGAGTTGAGTGGTACGAACTATGAAGCCATGGGTGATGGACATCGACCTTCCCATGTTCGTTCGACAATTACCCCAATTCGCAATGCTTCTCTTGTTGGCTTAATTGACTCACAAAACACATTCTCTCCCTTAGGCTCCTCTCCTAGCAATTTGGAAGACTCTTAAACTGCATACTCTGCTCTGTGCCATTCATGCTCAAAGGAAGAGCTCTTGCAGCTAGTCTTCGAAGTTCGTAGCGAGGTGGTGGATTTGAAATTTAGCATGGAACAGTTGAACAAGTGCATCTCCTGACTGACTGGTTGATTTGCATGCCAACACGACTCTCCAACATCCATTTTTTGATCTATCCACCCAAGATGCTATCCTGCTGCACGTACCCATTCCTCTGTTGATAAGCAATCAGCCCTCTTCTCAGAATCATCAGGTTTCACCTAATGTTTAATAATGGTTTTGGCTCTTGATATTGTTTTGGTTTCAGTTTTATTGTTCTAACTCTTAGTAGTGTAGATATTTTGAGATAGCTCTGGCCAGTCTCATCCATGGATTCCAAAGGACTTGGACATGGGCGAGATCTTTGGGCTGTCAGCTTCTAGATCATACCCTCTCGTTGCCATGGCCCGACCTCGCCTGCCGTCTCATCTCTATAACTTCAATTCCTCCCAACCTTGAAAAAGGCGTGTCCGTTTGTATCCGCTCTTATTCCAGTATTGTAACGAATGTATTAGATCCACTGTTATTCCAGGATTGCAATGAGTGATTTGCACTGTTTGTTACGCGGAAAGTCATACACCTATTGACAATGGGCAGATTTAATAGGGGTTTAGTGCTTAATAAGTTTTCTATGAACAAGATTAAATATGACTCGAATATTCTTAGTAGTCACACAAAATAAATGACTGTGATTTCAATCATTAACTTCCTAGCTATTATAAAGACATCCGTTTATGTGTTTACTTTTTTACATTTACCTAATTATATTTTAAAGTTACTTTGATAGCTAACTGATTGCCACTTAAGTGATTAACATAAATTAAAATATTAACACCAAATAAATGAAGCTCAACCATTTTTTTGTTAATCAATAATAAAATTTAATATATTCTTTTTAGAATTCTTTTCATCTTATCAGCCTTTAGGGGTTGATCAGCCACAATTATGTGGTTGTGCTAGTACTAAATACAATCAATAGTAATAAACGCAGTGATCTAAACATTCATGTAACAATTCATAGTTTATGTGTTATATGACCATGTATTGATTGTTGTCCATCCATCAATCAACCATCCACCTTCATCTTTATGTCATCTATTTATTGGTTGTCATTCTTCTTTGTGTTCATGTTCCTCCCAATCACTTTCTTTGGTTTCTTCATTCACCCTCCTATATGTCCTTCCGTGTGCCTCTCTTAAACCTTATTCCTACTGTAGCTGCCATACAATATGGCTTATAAAAAAAATTAGCATTTAAATCCTTTACTACCTGGTTGTGTCTCCTATCATTGCATCCAAGTGCTACATCAATTGGTATTGTCTCCGGATGGCCACTCTGTTAGTATCATTTCATCTAAGGCTTTTACTCATGGAGTTTTTGCGACTACCATAGTGTGCCCATTCTATTCATCTTGTATGTGAGTCACGACATTGATAACGAGGCATTATGCTATGTATTCACTACCTGTGTACAAGTGAAAAATTGGTTCTTCTTTTCCTCCTTAGCCGAATGTTTAACATTTTCTTATTTATTTGTTTCATGTCCAATTTGTATCAATGTGATCACATGGCAATGTTTAATGTTGTAAACACAGGCTTGCTTGTCTTGACAACTGTAAAAGACTTTAGCCATTTTTAGATTTTTTGTTTCATGTCCAATTTATATCAATGTAATCACATGGCTATATTCTATGTTGTAAGCATAGACTTGTTTGTCTTGACAACTTGGCCATTTTTGTTAACTGAACCAATGAAAATATCTATTGAAATTTAGGATGTTGTATAGATTGAGTTCACTTTATAGCACTAAGAATCAACACTTCATGTGAAATATTTATTTATGTTAAAACTACAATAAGCTATAGGTTGTGAATCATCATGTATTAGAATTCATAGGTTGTGAATCATCATGTATTAGAATTCATATGTGTTCTATGTAATATAGAAATGTCAACAATATAAAATGAAAATGAAAACAATAAGGCATCCTGAGGAAAAATGAAAATGAAAACAAAAAGGCATCCTGAGGCCCCATCTGAATGAATGATTCTTATGGAAGACATACGCCCTTGAATATTTGTTGGGTGGCCTGAGCAAGATTAATAGGAAGGAGTAAGCACCAGGTTCATCATGTACTCCCTCCCATTCAAGCACCCATGAGCATATAAAGTGAAAAAGAGGACCACATTCTTTACAGATGACATGATTGTAGTCTTATATTGATTTTTGACATTGGAGTTGTTCTGGAACATTAAAACAAGCATTTTGTCCTGCAAAAGCTCTCACATTTTATCTTGTAAAGTGTTCATAAAGAATGGCATCAGTCTTAAGGATTGAGCTAGTCAAGTTTAAGATACTGTATGGATTTAATTTCATAAAGAGAGGTTTCTATGGTTCCCTTTGAAAAAAATGTTGTGAAGTGAAATATTTGTCCTGCTTTCCTAACACCAAGATGGGTATCTACCTTTGTAAAATGA
>ML812693.1:152012-167178 GCA_009831015.1 Picea engelmannii
TATATATATATATATATATATATATATATATATATATATATATACGGGTATATATACCTAGTATATATATTGGTATATACACTAGTATATATACTGGTATATATGTCGGTATATATATTGGTATATACACTGGTATATATACCTAGTATATATATTGCTATATATACCTAGTATATATACTGGTATATACACTAGTATATATACTTAGTATATACACTAGTATATATACTGGTATATATACCTAGTATATATACTGGTATATATACCTAGTATATATACTGGTATATATACCTAGTATATATACTAGGTATATATACCGACATATATACCTAGTTAGCCCACTCCTTTACCTTTTGGGTGTTTTCTGGCAACTTTTTTCGTTTGATTTTGCCCGAATCTGGTGATGAATGGTCGGATCTACAGAATTGATGGTCATTATGGAAAAAATCAAGAGACTAAGGGCATGTTAGAAAGTCATAAAGAGAAAAGATCAGAGAATGTTCAGATTACATTATTACAGTTGAAAGAAATGATGGATGCTCACAAAGATGTCAGTTTACTAGAGATCCTAAAAGTAAAACAACGCATAAATACAAGAATAGAAGACTTCGACATAGATCATGTCTTCGATGAGGAAACACAAGTGAATATTATGACATAATAAACTTGGGAAATTTTTGGAAAGCCTACTATGGTACCTTCGTTGGGAAGGATACGCTTGTTTAAAGGTAATATGAAAACTTTATGTGGAAGAATAACTAGTATACCTATTATTGTTCAGGGAACATCAACTGAAGAAGAATTTGAAGTCATTAAGTTTGTTGGGGACATCACCCCTTTCCCACTATTGTTAGGTAAGACTTGGATTCAGAAGGAAAGCAGAGGAAGAAGCTACAGAAAAGAAAATGCAAGAATTAAGGAATTTCATAGCTAGGAAAATAGACCGACTAATAGAAGAACGAGAGGATCAGTCGAAGCAACAGAACAAAGTAACAACGCAGGAGGGATAGAAAGTAAGAGAATTAACTGTTAAGGTCGAAAGAATGCAAGAAGGATTGAAGAACCTATCTATGCAAGAAAGAAGTATGCCCACTCAAGAAGTACTAACAAAAGGAATGTTAACTTCATACCCTTTGAAGGCACCTCAATAGTGCGAAGCCACTGCACTAAGGGAACATAAGAATAAAAATGGAAAAAGGATTCCAAAAACAGTTAGAGAGACTCAGATAACAAGAAAGAAGGCAAGGAAGCTCAATAAAAATAAATCTAAGATGGAAAAGCTACAAGAAGCTACAGAGACCAGATGGAAGACTTCGCAGACTGGAACCTCATAGGAGGCAGGTTTGTAGGATTTGAACCTCGTTGGAACAACAGGACTGCATAGAATTGGAATTCTCCCTGGCGAAGTTATATGACCGTTGGAGGTGCCCTGGTCGTTAGAATGATGCTCTAGAATGGTTAGAAAACACATTTATGAGCTGATGGACCACTTTTGGACGTTGAGACCGAGCCATAACAGACATATTTACATATAAGTATCACAGTTGGTCCCCAATCATTGCAATTTTATTTTCCCCTCGTTCACCATTATAGTAGCATCCTTACATGGATTCATTGCATCCATTGGGATGCAATTTTTCAGAAATTTTGTAGGGTTTCCAAAATTCCCACAAAGGTTCCTTGACCTCTACAACAAGCCATGCCGCTCTACGAACCCTTGGAATCATTTCTAACCCTCTAGACTCAATTCTCTCACATTCAACATTATTGTAGGTTCATATAACCATGTCATGGATTAAAAAATATACACATTTCATATAGAATCGTGGATGACCTCATTTTATCGCTTTCTTAGATTAGTCGTAGTTGTATGGCTACTATAGATGCACACTAATCTACGAAATGTAGGGCAGTCATATTCTACAAACTTTATACAACTGCCATGACCTCTAAAGAGTGTTTCATGGGGCTTACTATAGCTCGTTTTAAAGGATTCTCTATTGGATCAAATGCTTTTTTTTTAATGGAATTTCATTTCGTTTCCTAGTTTATGAGATATCATTGATTGAAGTATCGAAGGTCTATAAAACAGTGCGAGCACACATTACTTGAGTTTCAAGAAGATTTTTCTCAATCCATGTGCATATAGGGAAATGGTCGGCTTCCGTATATGTGCATATACAGATATGGTCGACTTTCGTATACGCGTATATACAGAAGTGGACCGCTTTAATATATGCGCATATATGGAAATGGTTGGCTTACATATATGCGCATATACGGAAGTGGTATATACGAAAGCTGACCACTTTCCTATATGCGCATATACAAAATCTTACGACTTTCGTATATGCACATATACAAAAGCCGATCGCTTCCATATATGCGCATATACGTAAATGGTCGGCTTACGTATATGCGCATATACGGAAGTGGTATATATGGAAGTGGTCAGCTTCCGTATATGCGCATATACGGAAGCTGACCATTTTCATGTATGCACACATATGGAAGTGGTCAACTATCGTATATGTGCATAGCACATATACAAAAGTTGACCACTTCCGTATATGACTATATTGAAGTTGACCACTTCCATATATGCACATATACAAAAGTGGTCAACTTCTGTATATGTGCATATACGAAATTTGACTACTTCCGTATATGCGCATATACGAAAGCCGACCATTTTCGTATATGCGCATATACGAAAGTGGTCAAATTTTGTATATGCGCATATACCAAAGTTGACCACTTCTGTATATGCGCATATACGGAAGCTGACCATTTACGTATATGCGCATATAGGGAAATGGTCAGCTTCCATATATGCGCATATATGGAAATGGCCAACTTCCGTATATGCGCATATACGAAAGTCGACCATTTCCGTATATTCGCATATACGGAAATGGTCGGCTTATGTATATGTGCATATGTGAAAATGATCAGCTTCCGTATATATGCATATACAGAAGTTGACCACATTCATATATGCGCATATAGGCAAGTGATCGGCTTCTGTATATGCGCATATACAGAAGTGGTCGACTTCTGTATATGCGCATATACGGAAGTTGTCAACTTCCGTATATGCGCATATACAGAAGTCGACATATACAGAAGTCGACCACTTCCCTATATGCGCATATATGAATGTGGTCGGCTTCTATATATGCGCATATACGAAAGCTCACCATTTTCATATATGCGCACATACGGAAGTGGCCAGCTTCCGTATATGCGCATATACGTAAGTAGTCAACTTTCGTATATGTGTTGTATATGCACATATACAAAAGTTGACCACTTCCATATATGCGCATATACGGAAGCTAACCACTTCCATATATGTGCATATACGAAAGTGGTCAGCTTTCGTATATGTGTCATATATGCACATATACAGAAGTGGTCAACTTCCATATATGTGCGCAAACAAAAGCCGACCATTTTTGTATATGTGCTTATACGGAAGTGGTCGGCTTCCGTATATGCGCATATACCACTTCCGTATATGCGCATATACAGAAGTGGTTAGCTTCTGTATATGTGCATATATGAAGTGGACAACTTCTGTATATGCGCATATACGGAATTTGATCACTTCTATATATGTGCATATACGAAATCTGACTCATTGAGATGATCGTGGACCATTGTGATGTGGTCCACGATCATCTCATTGAGTCAGATTTCGTATATGCGCATATACAGAAGTGATAAAATTTCGTATATGTGCATATACAAAACCTGACCACTTCGTATATGCACATACACAGAAGCTAACCACTTCTGTATATGCGCATATACGGAAGCCGACCACTTCCGTATAAGCACATATATGAAAATGGTCAGCTTCCATTTATGCACATATATGGAAGTTGACCACTTTTGTATATGCGCATATATGACACATATACGGAAGCTGACCACTTTTGTATATGCCCATATATGGAAGTGGTCAGCTTCCGTATATGCGCATATACGGAAGTGGTCAACTTCTGTATATGTGCATATACGACACATATATGAAAGTTGACTACTTCTGTATATCCGCATATACAGAAACTAACCACTTCCTTATATATGCATATACGAAAATGGTGGGCTTTAGTATTTGCGCATATAAAGAAGCCAACCACATTCATATATGCGCATATAGACAAGTGGTCAGCTTTTGTATATGCGCATATAGGGAAGTGGTCGACTTCTGTATATGCACATATATGAAAGTTGACCACTTCCCTATATGCGCATATACAGAAGCCAACCATTTCTATATATGCGCATATACGTAAGCCGAGCATTTCCGTGTATGCGCATATACAGAAATGGTTGGCTTTCGTATATGTGCATATACGGAAGCGGTCAACTTCTGTATATGCGCATATATGAAAGTGGTTAGATTTTGTATATGCGCATATATGGAAGTGGTCAGCTTCCATATATACCACTTCTATATATGCACATATACGTAAGCCGACCATTTCCATATATGCGCATATACGGAAATGGTCACCTTTTTTATATGCGCATATACCGAATGTGACCACTTCCGTATATGCGCATATATAGAAGCTGACCATTTATGTATATGTGCATATATGGAAGTGGTCAACTTTAGTATATGCGCATATATGAAAGTTGACCACTTCCGTATATGCGCATATACGGAAATGGTCGACTTTCGTATATGCGCATATACGGACACTGGCCACTTCCATATATACCACTTTCGTATATGCACATATACGTAAGCCGACCATTTCTGTATATGAGCATATACGAAAGTGGTTAGCTTCTGTATATGCGCATATATGAAAGTGGTCAGATTTCGTATATGTGCATATACAGAAGTGCTAAGCTTCCGCATATACCACTTCTGTATATGCGCATATACCACTTCTGTATATGCGCATATACGTAAGCCGACCATTTCCGTATTTGCGCATATACAGAAGCGGTCAGCTTCTATATATGCGCGTATACGAAAGCCGACCATTTATGTATATGTGCATATACAGAAGCCAACCATTTCCCTATATGCACATATACGGAAGCGGAGAGCTGACCAATTCCCTCTATGCGCATATAGGAAAGTTGATCGCTTCTGTATATGCGCATATATAGAAATGGTCGGCTTCTGTATATGTGCATATACGGAAGCCGACCATTTCCCTCAATGCACATATACGAAAGTTGATCACTTCTGTATATGTGCATATACGAAAATGGTCGGCTTCTGTATATGTGCATATACAGAAGTTGACCGCTTCCGTATATGCGCATATAAAGAAGTTGATTTCCATATATGTGCATATACAAAAGCTGACCATTTACTTATATGAGCATATACAGAAGCAGTCAGCTTCCTTATATGCGCATATAGGGAAATGGAAGTCGACCATTTCTGTATATGTGCATATATAAAAGCGGTCAACTTCTGTATATGCGCATATATGGAAATGGTCGGCTTCCATATATGCGCATATACGGAAATGGTCGGCTTTCATATATGCGCATATACAGAAGCTGACTGCTTTTGTATATGCGCATATACGAAAATGGTCGGCTTACGCATATGTGCATATACGAAAGTGGTCAACTTCCGTATATGCGCATATACGAAAGCGGGTCACTTCTACATATGTGCATATATCGAAGTCGACCACTTTTGTATTTGCAAGTTGGCTTCGGTATATGGTTGGCTTACGTCTATATGCATATATGGAAGCTGACCACTTACGTATATGAGCTGACCACTTGCGTATATGCACATATATGCAAGTGGTCAGCTTCCATATATGCGCATAAATAGAAGTGGTCAACTTCTGTATATATGCATATACGACACATATACGAAAGTTGACCACTTCCGTATATGAGTATATACGAAATCTGACCACCTTCGTATATGCTCATATACGAAAATGGTCGGCTTTCGTATAAGAAAATATATGGAAGCCGACTACATTCATATATGCGCATATACAGAAACTGACCATTTCCATATTTGCGCATATATGGAAGCCAACCATTTCCATATATATGTGCATATACGGAAGCCGACCATTTCCGTATATCTGTGCATATACGAAAGTCGACCATATCCATATATGCCAATATACATAATTTGACCACTTTCGTATATGAGCATATACGAAAGCCAACCATTTCTGTAAATGCACATATATTTAAGTAGTCAACTTCCGTATATGCGCATATACGAAAGTGGTCAACTTCCGTATTTGTTTATTTTTATTTATAAACTTGAAAATATATTTTATTTTTCATTTTTCTTTTCAATAAAATTGGTTTGTGAAGGTTTTAAATAATAGATAAATATCCTATTACAATAATATAGTCTAAGTAAAAATAAATAATAGGAAATTTATTTATAAGGAAATCATTAACTCAAAGAAAAAAAAAATTGAAAGTAATAAAATAAAAACCACCTTCATAATAAAAATAGGGTTTGGATCGCCTAAATGGGGTGATGACAAGGCCTGGGCCTCACACTTGGTGAGCCCAGCCACCACCTCACTCAAACTCCAGACTACATGATGTTAAGTAATGGCTAAAGTAAGTGTTTTGCATGGAGAGATGGTGGAAGGTTGTATGCCATTGTCTACCTCTGCGCATTGATGATGGAAGGGCTCAGGCTTAGAACCAGGGCATACTAGGGGTACGAAGGCAATATGAGGATGATGATGCAGAGTAATGGTAATCAATGTTAATCTTTTCATAGGACAGGAATAAAATGCACACCAACTAGAATCATTAAGTTGGAGGATGATCATTTTGAGGATGGCCATGATCCAAACAGAGGAGGTATGTTATAACCAGTGGAAGGATGACAGGGGTATTGTTTGTCAGTGGGAATTGATATTAGGTCTCTTCAAGGAGTCTTCTATGTGTGTGGGAAATTCTTGGAGGTTTTTCATCCACCCAGAGTTTGTGAGCTTCTCAGTGTGGGAGAGGCCTCTCTTGGTCTCTCCTCTGGTTCTCCCCTGAGGTCATTTTCTCTTTGGAAAGAGTGTCGGGGTGTTGAGATGGAGGGGTTTTCCGTTTGACTAGGGTGGGCATCCTAAGTTGGAGGGGGAAAATTCATTTGGTTGTTGTAGAAAAGTGAGGGGTTGGCTAGAAAGGGGATCTTCACAAAGCATTCTCAAAAAGAGACTACTCAACCTCGACTTTGAGGCTCTTGAGGTACTTCTAGAATCTGTGGCTCTATTTTTAGGCTCAGTTGTTCTCTGGTTTTTGCATTGGGCCCTGGGCTCTGCCTTATACTATTTATGCCCAAAGGATTTAGTCCTAGGGGCGGGAAATCCAATGTTAGGTTGGTGGGATTGCAATCTTAAGGGTTGTCTTTGTGTGCTAGTGGTCGTTACTCAAATCAGTTCATTTGATGTTTTTTTATTTTTCTGTTGTAGACATGTCCTCATCCTATTGTTTCTAAGTGCAACCAAAATCCTGTGGACCCTTTTGACCCTCTTGGTGGTGGGCCTTCCCCTTTGGATTTTTGAGGACTAGGTGTTTGGGTGGCGAGGTTTTAGGTCTGCTAGTGCTCTTGATAGTCCCTCCTCCCTGAGCATGTTTCTTGCAATGACTAACGAAAAAGCCTCAGACTGGTCGAAGTCAAATAAGAAAGAAGATAAACATAGGAGGTCATAGAAACCTTCAGTCCAAAGGAGGGCCTCACAAAGAGCCCAGTGAACAAGGCTGGGAGATATTCCCAATAGGCTAAGATAATTTATGACAAGCACATTTCATTGAAAACAAAACAACAAACAAACACTCTAGCTGGAAAAGTGAAACTCAAAAGCAAGGAGACCCCGAAGCAGTTAATACATAAAGAATTCCAGGATTGGGTTGAAGACACATGGTTTACCAGATCTTGGGACACCAAATTCTTTAGGCAAATGGAGTTCTATTGGCTCACAAAAACATTGGTGGCTCTATCAATGGACAACAAAGACGACATGCAATGGAGACCTTGTCATAATCAGAAGGCTTGAAGCCAAGTTCACAGTCTTTTGTCAAGTGGCCTTAAGTGCCAGCTTATGAACTGATCGATGTTACAAGCACCTCATCCTCTTAGGGAACAAGTGAAAATATGATCAACATTAATGAAGACGAGCACGTGGATGAGGAGAAGAAACATGAACCTCTAGGTGTTGTAGGGTCCTCCAAACCACCCTAGTCCTAATCAAAACTTATCATTTTATGGTTTTTTTGTTATCAATTAAGCATAGTATTTTTGTTTATCTAGTTTTCAGTCCTCTTTTGAGACATATATCTTATATTTGGACTACCTATGGCATCGAAATTTTCATAAGGACAACACACACAACACAATAACATTCAATTCCTAAAATATAATCATAATTATATTCCAACATCTTTCGAAAACACAATATGTTGTTTAAATTAACGAGGGAGAAAAGATGAACCATTAATTTATACAATGGACAAGATCGTCAAGGTGAAAAAATGATTGAGAAAGGAGTCAGTCACAAAATCCCCGGGCAGAGCAAGCAACTTGGTTGTTCCTGCGTAACTTGTGATTGTACTAGTTGATTTTGCAACTGAGAAATGCATATCTCTACAAACATGTCTTATCATATTGTTTTGTATCACCATCGTGGCCATCATGTCAAGCACTTGTGCCACTTTACAAAGTACATGTGGTTTTGATATAGTATTTAATTAATAGCTACAAATACCAACTAATTGTGCCTAAAATGACATTACTCCAAAAACATATTCATCTTATCACATTCATTGAAATTAAAGTATTCGATAAAGTACAAGAGAGAATAAATATAGGAGCTTATATGATGACATTAAATGGAAAATTAAAGTGGTGGTTAGGTGCATTTTTCAAGGATTTTGTTGTTCTAATAAATAAAGTGAATTTACAATAACATTAACACATAAATAATAAATTTAAAAAATAATTACAGAGATGTATAAAGCTAAAACAGAGTTAGGTCCCTCGATGGGGTGTCAGCTTGATAATTCATTTATGCAGATGGAAGGGGGTCGCTTTGCCACCTGGAAGCTCGAACTGCTATGTAAAACACTTGATGGAGGCTTCACGTCTCATCGAGGGCTGGGGTATTAACAACCCTTATCTCCTGGAGCGTGAGAGGAGACAATGAGGCTCCACCCGGTGGCTCCCTTGCTCGTGAAGGAGACAATGAGGCTCCACCCGGTGAAGGAGACAATGAGGCTCCACCCGGTGGCTCCCTTGCTCGTGCCCCATCTCTCCACTCAGCGCTGCAGGATCGCTGGATACGACATTCCTGCTAACACTAGGGTGTTCGTCAGATATAGCTCTGGCCAGTCTCATCCATGGATTCCAATGGAAGCTGCCTGATGGAAAGAGCCCAAAGGACTTGGACATGGGCGAGATCTTTGGGCTGTCAGCTTCTAGATCATACCCTCTCGTTGCCATGGCCCGACCTCGCCTGCCGTCTCATCTCTATAACTTCAATTCCTCTCAACCTTGAAAAAGGCGTGTCCGTTTGTATCCGCTCGTATTCCAGTATTGTAACGAATGTATTAGATCCACTGTTATTCCAGGATTGCAATGAGTGATTTGCACTGTTTGTTACGCAGAAAGTCATACACCTATTGACAATGGGCAGATTTAATAGGGGTTTAGTGCTTAATAAGTTTTCTATGAACAAGATTAAATATGGCTGGAATATTCTTAGTAGTCACACAAAATAAATGACTGTGATTTTAATCATTAACTTCCTAGCTATTATAAAGACATCCGTTTATGTGTTTATTTTTTTACATTTACCTAATTATATTTTAAAGTTACTTTGATAGCTCACTGATTGCCACGTAAGTGATTAACATAAATTAAAATATTAACACCAAATAAATGAAGCTCAACCATTTTTTTGTTAATCAATAATAAAATTTAATATATTATTTTAAGAATTATTTTCATCTTATCAACCTTTAGGCGTTGATCAACCACAATTATGTGGTTGTGCTAGTACTAAATACAATCAATAGTAATAAACGCAGTAATCTAAACATTCATGTAACAATTCATAGTTTATGTGTTATATGACCATGTATTGATTCTTGTCCATCCATCAATCAACCATCCACCTTCATCTTTATGTCATCTATTTATTGGTTGTCATTCTTCTTTGTGTTCATGTTCCTCCCAATCACTTTCTTTGGTTTCTTCGTTCACCCTCCTATATGTCCTTCCCTGTGCCTCTCTTAAACCTTATTCCTACTATAGCTGCCATACAATATGGCTTATAAAAAAAATTAGCATTTAAATCCTTTACTACCTGGTTGTGTCTCCTATCATTGCATCCATGTGCTACATCAATTGGTATTGTCTCCGGATGGCCACTCTGTTAGTATCATTTCATCTAAGGCTTTTACTCATGGAGTTTTTGCGACTACCATAGTGTGCCCATTCTATTCATCTTGTATGTGAGTCACGGCATTGATAATGAGGCATTATGCTATGTATTCATTACCTGTGTACAAGTGAAAAATTGAAAAATTGGTTCTTCTTTTCCTCCTTAGCCGAATGTTTAACATTTTCTTATTTATTTGTTTCATGTCCAATTTGTATCAATGTGATCACATGGCAATGTTTAATGTTGTAAACACAGGCTTTCTTATCTTGACAACTGTAAAAGACTTTAGCCATTTTTAGATTTTTTTGTTTCATGTCCAATTTATATCAATGTAATCACATGGCTATATTCTATGTTGTAAGCATAGACTTGTTTGTCTTGACAACTTGGCCATTTTTGTTAACTGAACCAATGAAAATATCTATTGAAATTTAGGATGTTGTATAGATTGAGTTCACTTTATAGCACTAAGAATCAACACTTCATGTGAAATATTTATTTATGTTAAAACTACAATAAGCTATAGGTTGTGAATCATCATGTATTAGAATTCATAGGTTGTGAATCATCATGTATTAGAATTCATATGTGTTCTATGTAATATAGAAATGTCAACAATATAAAATGAAAATGAAAACAATAAGGCATCCTGAGGAAAAATGAAAATGAAAACAAAAAGGCATCCTGAGGCCCCATCTGAATGAATGATTCTTATGGAAGACATACGCCCTTGAATATTTGTTGGGTGGCCTGAGCAAGATTAATAGGAAGGAGTAAGCACCAGGTTCATCATGTACTCCCTCCCATTCAAGCACCCATGAGCATATAAAGTGAAAAAGAGGACCACATTCTTTACAGATGACATGATTGTAGTCTTATATTGATTTTTGACATTGGAGTTGTTCTGGAACATTAAAACAAGCATTTTGTCCTGCAAAAGCTCTCACATTTTATCTTGTAAAGTGTTCATAAAGAATGGCATCAGTCTTAAGGATTGAGCTAGTCAAGTTTAAGATACTGTATGGATTTAATTTCATAAAGAGAGGTTTCTATGGTTCCCTTTGAAAAAAATGTTGTGAAGTGAAATATTTGTCCTGCTTTCCTAACACCAAGATGGGTATCTACCTTTGTAAAATGATTGGGACATATTAGAGTGGATACTTAGAGTTGTATTAATCTCTTTTGAACTTTCTCTAAGATCACAAGTATTGTACAGTTCCTATGCAATTTTATTAAATCTATAAATCAAGGGTTCAATGATAGTCTAACTCTACCTCTAAATACCTTCCATTTTCTGCTACCCCTACAGGTATACTATGAGATATGATTTTAAAATTATACATACCAGGAAAACAATCATTCTGTTGGATTTTAGCACAAATATTTACTGAACTTCAACAAAGCTAGCTAATAATGCATGAGCTCATGTCAAAATTGAGTTGGGAAACACAGACTTCCCTACAATCGTCCCAATTCCCGCACCGAGACGAATTCGAAATTTGAGATAAATTCAAACTATTTAATAGGAGTAGGCTAACTCGAGAGCAATCTTCCCTCCCGAGTGTCCTTACTCCGGCCCTCGACGTTCGTACCTCTGACGACCTTAAATGTTCTCGACGTATGTGCCTCGTTACGACATAGACCTCCCCTCCTGTGTCGATTGTCGTTGTCGTTCACCGTTTCCGCCTTCCGGCTCTCCCTTGCACGTCACCAATCGACTTGGTCAGGGCTCGCGTGCACCCATAACTAGAAATTGGAAG
The DNA here is from genome assembly GCA_009831015.1 of Picea engelmannii. Classification (NCBI taxonomy): domain Eukaryota; kingdom Viridiplantae; phylum Streptophyta; class Pinopsida; order Pinales; family Pinaceae; genus Picea; species Picea engelmannii. The sequence continues at coordinate 164,182 of ML812693.1, forward strand.
AGCGTCCATTGCAAATAATTCACACAACACAAACAATTTTTGATTACTTACTAAACAAATGGAGGTTACATATATAGCATGTAGATCACTAACTCAAGTGGATCTGATTAGCTAAAAATAGTAAACCTAATAAACTCACAGTTACAACATTCATAGTTTACCTAGAAACTCACAGTTACTACAGTTGTAAGCATTATCTCTAACACCCTCCCTTAATGCTTACATTACAAATATCACAATCACAAATTACAAAACATAACAAAAGGTTACAACACTAGAACTTCATCTGTTTGTCTGATCTAGTCTTCCTCGGCACTGAAACTCACTCTGCAATCACCTGGTTTCTGCTCTTTCTTCTCCACACATTCGAGCTTCCCACCGACACATTAAAAGTCAAAATGCTTTTGACCATCTTTGAGACTCTTTGTGAAACCTACGCTTCTCGACCTCCCAAAGGATAGTCTCGACACTGAACCATTTTATTGATACACTTCCATCTGTGAAATTCCCCAGAAGAGCAAATTTCAACAGTTATATAGGACAACGATCTAAGTACGAAATGTTTTCAGCAATCAGTTAAACAACTCACCTTTCTACACACTTACAAACTCACAAGGTAACCTGTAACTTTTGACTTTGAAGCACTGAGGTACAACAATAATCTTCAGTTTTTAACAGACTTCAACCAGTCATGTGTTTCTTATAGCCCCGAAGAACATGAAGAATAACAAGCCTGAATTATGTCACTCTATTACATATTTCGTTCTTCATCATTTGATTACAAATAAAATCACACTCTCTCACACACATATAATATATCTAACATACATAAGCAAAATTTAAACACACCACACATACATATATAAGTAGAAAAGCAGGGCAGTGACTATTTATGGTGGTTCTTCCTTCATATCTATCCACACCTAGATACCAAACGCTAAAATATTTTTGATGGCCATTTGCTCTGAATGCGGCAGCTCCTTAGTGAGGTAATTGTACTTCATGGAGAGATCTATTGCACGCTTGATGCATTGATTTTGAGCATCCATCTGATTGAGCGCTTTGGCTTCTTGATAGCTTTTGGGCAAATCGTATAGATCTGAATCTTACAGATAATGGTGCAGAATTGTGATTTCTTTACAGAAATGTCTCTTCCACACAGATGACTCTTACGAAACAACTTTTACATATACTCAAACAAATTGTCAACAAGGCCTCACACAATAGAAAACAATTCCAAAGGCGATTTCAGCAATAGACATTTCACAACGGTTTCAACAAACAGATAGAGAGTAGCTCCTTCTTCTATGCGCACAACAACGTAATGCAGCAACGTTGATGGCTGCCAAACATAATCCTATATTCACGCACCTCAATACACATCAAACAACCCAAAAATTATACAGCAAATTACGATTTGAAGGATCTCTTTCTCAATTGGTGTCGCCAGGCGTCCTCTACGATATTTGTGCTTAAAATTCTTTTTACATGCAGCGATCTCAGGGCCTCGTTCAGTCATCCATCGACGATACCAAACAGATCAGAAATTTAATTTAAACCAGTCGCGAATATCTGGAGCCAACGACCTCCTCCGCACAGCAACTGATCTCCACGTACAGCTCCATGAACAGCTCCATGCAGCAACTCAGCAATGGTTTGATTTTCCACATGCACAGACAACAGTGCACCGATTTCTTCTTATCCCACACTGCAGTACCTTTGCCCAACCAGCGATCCGGGAGTCAATCTTGCAGCAGAAATCAATTTTCACACATAAATAAAAAATTCAACACACCTAATCTACGTATATATAGGATAATAGCCTCTCAATCTATTTCATATTCCTGGGAACTCCGTGAGGAGCTAAGACCAACCAAGCTCTAATACCAAACTAGAAATTGGAAGAGCATCCATTGCAAATAATTCACACAACACAAACAGTTTTTCATTACTTAATAAACAAACGAATGTTACATATATAGCATGCAGATCACTGACTCAAGTGGATCTAATTAGCTAAAAATAGTAAACCTAGAAATTCATAGTTACAACAGTCATAGTTGAAACTCACAGTTACAACAGTCATAGTTAACCTAGAAACTCATAGTTACTACAGTTGTAAGCATTATCTCTAACCGACCTTCAATGTTCTCGAATCATTTGCCATTGCCGTTCACCGTTTCCGCCTTCCGGCCCTCCCTTGCATGTCACCAATAGACTTGGCCAGGGCTCGCGTGCACCCATGCCATCAGCATACATCCATGCACCCACCCATGTTGATGTATTTGAATTTTTAAATAAGCGGCAAATTTAAATTTGAGCCCTACAGTCGACCGCTCAAATTTAACATGAGAATTTAAAATTCAAAATCCAAAATTTACGGTTGACCGTCTCCCCTCCTTTACCCCAAGCCCGTTTCAAAAAAAAACCAGTTCAATTCAAAGAGACTCAAAGAGATGTCAAAATATAGAACAGAACCGAGGACAACGGTAGGAGGATGTAAAAGATGCAGTATATGTTCTGGCTCTACTGTTTCTCACTTCTTTAAGAAATCTTGGAATAATCTCTCGACCATTAGGCACTTATGATTGCTTCTCGTAATCTATTCATGTTCTATTTTACATGAGGTATCTTTGACGGGCAAAGCTTCATTGGCGACTCGGCTCTCTCAAGTCTCGACAACAATTGATTGAGGAGGAATGAAATCTGCCCGGGCTGATCTCTGTATGATGTTTTTCTTAGGCTGTTATGCACACCATACGATATATCTTGCACAAGGGGATCTGTCCCTGAAGACCTGTATGATGTAAATTATTCCTGAAGACCTGTGTGATAGCTTAAATTATTTTTTAGTGTATCCATGTCTGCATTTCGATTCTCGTTGTGGGTATTTGCGTTTCAGACTTTTTATTCGGGGTCTAGACAGTCGGGGATAGTGCTAATTCTGAGGCACACAATATTAGAGCAGTTCTGGTTTTAAAATAATCGTATGGAGTT
>ML812693.1:179320-192102 GCA_009831015.1 Picea engelmannii
GAGCAAATGGCCATCGAAAATATTTCAGCGTTTGGTATCTCGGTGTGGATAGATATGAAGGAAGAACCACCATAAACAGTCACTGCCCTGCTTTTCTACTTATATATGTATGTGTGGTGTGTTTAAATTTTGTTTATGTATGTAAGATATATTATATGTGTGTGAGAGAGTGTGATTTTATTTGTAATCAAATGATGAAGAACCAAATAAGTAACAGAGTGACATAATTCAGGCTTGTTGTTCTTCATGTTCTTCGGAGCTATAAGAAACACATGACTGGTTGAAGTCTGTTAAAAACTAAAGATTATTGTTGTACTTCGGTGCTTCAAAGTCAAAAGTTACAGGTTACCTTGTGAGTTTGTAAGTGTGTAGAAAGGTGAGTTGTTTAACTGATTGCTGAAAACATTTCGTACTTAGATCGTTGTCCTATATAACTGTTGAAATTTGCTCTTCAGGGGAATTTCACAGAGGAAGTGTATCAATAAAATGGGTCAGTGTCGAGACTATCCTTTGGGAGGTCGAGAAGCGTCAGTTTCACAAAGAGTCTCAAGGATGGTCAGAAGCATTTTGACTTTAAATGTGTCAGTGGGAAGCTTGAATGTGTGGAGAAGAAAGAGCAGAAACCAGGTGATTGCAGAGTGAGTTTCAGTGCTGAGGAAGACCAGATTAGACAAACAGATGAAAGTTCTAGTGTTGTAACCTTTCGTTATGTTTTGTAATTTGTGATTGTGATATTTGTAATGTAAGCATTAAGGGAGGGTGTTAGAGATAATGCTTACAACTGTAGTAACTGTGAGTTTCTAGGTAAACTATGACTATTGTAACTGTGAGTTTCTAGGTTTACTATTTTTAGCTAATCAGATCCACTTGAGTCAGTGATTTGCATGCTATATATGTAACCTCCATTTGTTTATTAAGTAATGAAAAATTGTTTTTGTTGTGTGAATTATTTGCAATGGACGCTCTTCCAATTTCTAGTTATGGGTGCACGCGAGCCCTGACCAAGTCGATTGGTGATGTGCAAGGGAGGCCTGGAAGGCGGAAACGGTGAACGACAACGGAAAATGACACAGGAGGGGAGGTCTGTGCCGGAACGAGTCGCAGATGTCGAGAATATTGAAGGTCGTCGGAGGTGCAAACGTCGAGGGCCAGAGTAAGGACACTCGAGAGGGAAGATTGCTCTCGAGTTAGCCTACTCCTATTAAATAGTTCTAATTTATCTCAAATTTTGAATTGGTCTCGGTGTGGGAATCAGGACGATTGTAGGGAAGTCTGTGTTTCCCAGCTCAATTTTGACAGGAGCTCATGCATTATTAGTTGGCTTTGTCGAAGTTCAGTAAATATTAGTGCTAAAATCCAACAAAATGATTGTTTTCCTGGTATGTATAATTTTAAAATCATATCTCATAGTATACCTGTAGGGGTAGCAGAAAATGGAAGGTATTTAGAGGTAGAGCTAGACTATCATTGAACCCTTGATTTATAGATTTAATAAAATTGCATAGGAACTGTACAATACTTGTGATCTTAGAGAAAGTTCGAAAGAGATTAATACAACTCCAAGTATCCACTCTAATATGTCCCATTCATTTTACAAAGGTAGATACCCATCTCGGTGTTAGGAAAGCAGGACACATATTTCACTTCACAACATTTTTTTCAAAGGGAACGATAGAAACCTCTCTTTGTGAAATTAAATCCATACAATATCTTAAACTTGACTAGCTCAATCCTTAAGATTGATGCCATTCTTTATGAACACTTTACAAGATAAAATGTGAGAGCTTTTGCAGGACAAAATGCTTGTTTTAATGTTCCAGAACAACTCCAATGTCAAAAATCAATATTTAAAGACTACCATCATGTCATCTGTAAAGAATGTGGTCCTCTTTTTCACTTTATATGCTCATGGGTGCTTGAATGGGAGGGAGTACGGGATGAACCTGGTGCTTACTCCTTCCTATTAATCTTGCTCAGGCCACCCAACAAATATTCAAGGGCGTATGTCTTCCATAAGAATCATTCATTCAGATGGGGCCTCAGAATGCCTTATTGTTTTCATTTTCATTTTGCCTTAGGATGCTTTATTGTTTTCATTTTCATTTTATATTATTGCTATTTCTATATTACATAGAACACATATGAATTCTAATACATGATGATTCACAGCCTATGAATTCTAATACATGATGATTCACAACCTATAGCTTATTGTAGTTTTAAAATAAATAAATATTTCACATGAAGTGTTGATTCTTAGTGCTATAAAGTGAACTCAATCTATACAACATCCTAAATTTCAATAGATATTTTCATTGGTTCAGTTAGCAAAAATGGCCAAGTTGTCAAGACAAACAAGTCTATGCTTACAACATAAAATATAGCCATGTGATTACATTGATATAAATTGGACATGAAACAAAAACTCTAAAAACGGCTAAAGTCTTTTACAGTTGTCAAGACAAGCAAGACTGTGTTTACAATATTAAACATTTCCATGTGATCACATTGATACAAATTGGACATGAAACGATACAAATTGGACATGAAACAAATAAATAAGAAAATGTTAAACGTTCGGCTAAGGAGGAAAAGAAGAACCAATTTTTCACTTGTACACAGGTAGTGAATACATAGCATAATGCCTCGTTATCAATTCAGTGACTCACATACAAGATGAATAGAATGGGCACACTACGGTAGTCGCAAAAACTCCATGAGTAAAAGCCTTAGATGAAACGATACTAACAGAGTGGCCATCCAATACCAATTGATGTAGCACGTGGATGCAATGATAGGAGACACAACCAGGTAATAAAGGATTTAAATGCCAATTTTTTTTATAAGCCATATTGTATGGCAGCGACAGTAGGAATAAGGTTTAAGAGAGGCACAGGGAAGGACATATAAGAGGGTGAACGAAGAAACCAAAGAAAGTGATTGGGAGGAACATGAACACAAAGAAGAATGACAACCAATAGATAGATGACATAAAGATGAAGGTAGATGGTTGATTGATGGATGGACAACAATCAATACATGGTCATATAACACATAAACTATGAATTGTTACATGAACGTTTAGATTACTGCGTTTATTACTATTGATTGTATTTAGTACAAACAGTGCAAATCAGTTGTGATTCAATCTAGATGTATTGAATACTTGTGATTTAATCTAGATGTATTGAGTTGTATTCATCTTCAGTGTTTTACACTTTTCATAATCTTCAGTCTTCAAAATTTGCATCTGTATCTTCAGTTGTCCTTGGCTTCTTGTATTGTATCGTTCATGACCTACACCATTCTTTCATAAATATGGGTTTTGGGTCAATCATTTGAATTGTATCATATTTTTATCAAGGTTTTATTTGGCTTACCCTTAACCATCTCATGGGTTTTTTATGGGTTACCCTCAACCAATATATCATATCTAGGGTTTTCCTTGGCTTACCCTTAACCATTACAATTCTCAAGTGGCTTTGGCTTACCACAAACCATCCATTACATCAAGTGGTTTCTATCTTACCATGAACCTTCTTAAGTCATTACAAGTAGTTTTTGGTTTACCACAAACCATTACAAGAAAATACGCATGATTTTATTTACTCAAAGAAATGAAAATAAACTAACAACTCTTTCCTAATCATTTTTAACTTCTCCTTAATGATGATTGGCTTTTGAAGACCAACTACTTCATGTACATTTTTTATGTGAGAGATATTGTTGTACATTCAATTATTTTACCTTGTAGAATCCTTTCAACATGGAAGTAACTTTCTTTCATTTATGCACATCTATCCAACCACAATGTACTTGTATGTGAGTAATTGATATTTCTTTGTTTCAACATTTTTGATGATCATGATTGGTAAGATCACAAATATTGCAAGGATGTAAGTTCCAACACTTAGCTTGCACATGTTTTGTTCTACCACAATAACTGCAATATTACTCATACTCATGTACTTGGTTTGTTGCACCACTACCTATAGATAATTCACCTTATATTGATTTTTTTGTTTTTACAAATTTGATATCCTCATTGTTTGTTTGACAAGTTCATAACCAAGACCTTCATTTCTTGGCCTTATACATATATCTATGGGTTTATGGATGCCTTGCCCATTTTTTCCTAAACTTTTTCCATCAAAACCCATTTTATTCATAAGATTGGACCCAGTTCCTTTTGTATGCTTTTAAAAAAAACCAATTTCATCATCTTCAATACTAAGTTCACCTTCAAAAGTATCACAAAGATCATTATCTAAGTCTCATCGCATGAGAAAGACACATATACATCATTATTATTATCATCAACCAAATTAATGGTATCACAAGAACTCTTAAGTGTTTGAATCAAGTCACTTGTGCCACAAACTGCATCACACATTACTTTTCCTTGGTTAAATTTGTTCTCTTCACTTTCCAATGCTAACAACACATTTTCCTTTGCTAACAATTCTTGCTGCAAAGATTCTATCATTTCTTATCATGAAGTGTAAAAAATATCATTTACCCATTGATCCAGTGATTCCAACCTTTATTGTAGTGTACTTATGTTTTGTGTAGTTAAACCAAAAAAATCATGATAAAGCTCATTATCATGTCCTATAAGTTTAGTGACTTTACCCATCATTGAATTATTTTGTTTTTTTAACCCGTATATCTCTAGGAGAGCATCATCAAGATCTTGTTGAAGTAGTTCAATTTCATGATTAGAATTTTGTAGTATTTTTCCTCATTTACCCATTTAAAAAAAATGCTCAATGATTCACACTCGCTTGTACAACAAATTTTCATAAAAAAAAATGAACACAACAAACATAGGGTGTCAAGTACAACCAATCATGCATCTAATCTTTTAAACACAATAATAATAGGGGTTTTGGATACCATCGAGAATGGACCTATCTATTCTATTGCATCTCAGAACTTAAACCTAGTTCTTAAATAAAGACTCTATTGACTTTAATTTATCAACACTCTTAACAATTTTTATTTTCATAATTGACATCAACTTGAATGCAACCTTAAGTAGTCTCTATTTTGGCTTTAAACCAATTAAATTAAAGTCTTCAACTTAAATATGTTATAATTTAAATTTTGACTTCATATCAATAACCTCTCAAAATCCTCCCTCACTTAGCCTTGGTTTAATAACTCTTCATTTCATACTTGGGTGTTTCATACTTGCATTTTTGGTGTCATATGACACTTACAATTTTGACATGAAAACTTTGCATTCATTTGACATGGACCCTTTTTACCATACTTTGCAAATATTCTCAAATATTCTCTTTTTTACTTGACCTTTTTAACAATAAGCTTTGCAAATATATTATATATTTTTGACAAAAATATGTAATATAACTATTTTGTATTGTATGGATTACAAATTAAAGAACATTCTCGACTTTCTTTCACTGAATTGCAACTCAAATATTTTGCACTCAATTTTTTTACTAGCATTTTTAGTCCTCCAGCCAGGAACTCTAGCTTTCACTTGTTGTCAATGATTGTTGATCTCCTATTACTTGATCACTTTTGGTACATTACATGGTGTATTTTGGTTCCTTTTTACAAGTTATATGCCAAGGTTTTTCAAATATACCTATTATTTGAATTTTTTTCCCAAAATAATACATTTTCTTAATTTTCTAAATTCCTTTATTAAATTTTATATTGGTTTAAATTCTTTTGATTTGACATTATTCCCCTGGTGTGTTGCAAATTTTTAAGGTTATTTATGAGAGTTAAAAAGTAATTTCTAAAATAAATTATATCAGTAGCAATTTAGGAGGTGGCACTGCAGTTTAGGGACGATGGACTGTACAGTCTGTGGTTGCAGGGTTGTTGCAGTCTAGGAGCGTCCCATGGTGACCTTTGTGCACACTATGTGGAAGGATTCCTTGCCTTTAAATTTCAAGCTCCTACATAACCTTTGAGACCTTGTGTGTTACTGCTTTACATTGTCTTTCTTAAACCTCAAAACTTCAACTAAATGCTTGGAAATGATTTTCCCATCCAAACACACTTTCCTGAGTTTCTTTTCACTTGCTTATACACTACATATGATGGATTGAATAAGGTATGTTGGCTTTGTAAGCGCCTGTCATTGGTGATTTTAAACGATAAAGAGAAATACAGAAAGGATGTATGGTTTTATAACGTAAATGTGTGTTCTAACATTTACTCTGTGTTTACTATACTAGCGTTCTATAACTTTTAAGTTTTGTTCATAAGTTTGTAAGTGTGTGCCATTATTAAAGTATGGAATTTCAATTAACAAATTTGATATTCTAAAATTTTGAATACGATGCATGTTTCGTGATTTTTGAATGGTAGATCGAATCTTGGTAACTATGTATTTAAGCCAAATAAATGAAGCTTCCAAATCCACCTTTATCGTTTCATGTACCTCCTTAATTGCCTTTCAGATTCAAGCTCCAAATAAAATGCAGTCTAGGCTTCTCATTCACCATCTGACAAGATTATACGGTAAACCAATGTTTTCAATGCCCGATTTTGGGTTCTTTATCACGCTAATTCATTTATTATGAGGATTCATTTATTGTGGTCTACAATTGCAATATCGTTTTGGAGGAGAAAAAAATAAAGTACCAAATTAAAGAACACTAACAAAGTATTTCACACAACGAGAAACAATAGAGATTCATGCATATCGTAGTTTAGTTAGTTTATCATAAAATATTTACTCGATAGATTCATTGAATGGAGCAAACTGGCTCAATCCTCAGATATTTTGTAAAAAAAATTTCATGCTCAAATTTAGTTTACATAATTTTTAGGAAATATCTTAGGAAGTGATAACCAGGAAAAACAATTACCTACTAAGCCTCTTATCAGCTGGTGGAGTGAATTTTAGTGGGGAAGTTGTGGGTTTGGTCGAATTTTAGTGGGGAAGTTGTGGGTTTGGTCGATAGGGAAACTGTCATGTTCATAGCGTCTCATGTCTTTCTCAATCAAACTATCCAAGAAAGTTATATTCTTTGCTATCACTCGTAAGTGCAGTCTTGTCATTGTCACTCCTCGCTCGTAGCCTCTTATCCTTCCCAAAATCTCTGACCAATACTTTGAAACTAGCATAACAAACCAACACTTTGAAACTAATTATTTTCAAAAATTGTATGGTTAAATGGTATTCTTGAGTAGGAATTATAAGTGGAGTGTGTTGTCTCCATTTTTCAACACACATATAAGGTGTAACAAACATGACGATCGTTATACAGAGACATCACCGATAAAAGATATATTTTGAAATATCTATAAACATACACAAAATATATAAAAGATATGAATTAATGATTATTATTGACAACATTACCTCATTATATAGGGTTGAAGAGACGAGTCATAGTGAAAGGTTATGATAATGTTTGCAAATATTGGAGCTATGGTTACTTGTGTCAAGAGTTTCCCTGAAATCCATGGTGTTGTTCTAGGCCTGCTCAAGGGATTTGTGGGTTTCAACGGAGCAATTTTTACTAAGTCTATCATGCATTAAATGGACATGATTCTAGATCCTTGATCCTTTTTGTTGGTTGGTTTCCTTCCCTTATCTCTCTTCTTTTCATGTTTATTATACGCCTTGTAAGAGCTTCAATATGGGACTAGAATGAGTTGGTTCGGTTCTATAATTTTTTGTATATAGCCTTGTCTCTCGAAGGATTTCTTATGGTTTTCATTATCATTAAGAACCAGGTCAGATTTTCCATGAGAAAATACATAGTTGACGTTGGAATTATTGTTGTTTTTCTATTTCTTATGTTAGTTGTTATGGCCAAGGAGGAATGAGATGAGTATCGAGAACATCAAGTTAACTCCTCCATTGGAGCTAGAAAGCGCTTGGAAATTGAGGTTGAAAAACCCTCAACTGATTATCAAGAAAAACAGTATTCAATGGACCATATATCGATGAAATCTCCTTAGAGTTCATTGTCAGATGTGAAGATTGAGTTAAAAGAGGTTTCTAATGGAATCCAAACCGAACCGAGTTTAGAGAAGGATTCTGGACCAACATCTAAGAACAAAATTCCCAATGCTAAGCATATAAATCCTACCATGTCTATTAATATTAGATCAAAAAATATAAGTTTGTTTGGCATTATGGTTGGTCATTGCTCGAGTTTTTGTGGCATTAGATCCAACAAGTAGGAATGGATACAATCTCTTCGATGTAGTTTCTCACTGCACAACCCAAGTTGGAAATCGATTGCATGCCTTATTTTCTATGTACATTGTTATAGTTGGTTAGATTGTATCATGAAAGATAAATTTAAAATGTCAAGAATGCCAATCTCTTATGTTTTTATCGCCTAACCACTGCAAATAATAAGATGGTTGTTATGTTGTTTTGTTTCAACGCAGGTGTACCCACAATCATGGATTGTTATTCTTTTAAATTTTGATAACATAGGTATGTGGAACCTGAGGTCAGAAACATGGTCACTCCAATACCTGGGCCATCTAACATATGTGAGAGTGAAGTCTCTTATGTGATCACTAACTTCTTCTCTAAATTGCACTTCTCCTTCGTCCATCCCTTCCAGCTTCTCAACGACTACCTCTGTATTGGACGATAAAGTTCCCTCAAGCATACCACATTGTGAAGACGTAAGTGTTGAATCCAACGGGATAGAATCTCGCAATGAATGTTTCACCAAGTTGGGATACAATATATGATCCCTAACCCCATGGAATTTGCTCTCGGAAGAGATTTCCCAACTGGTGGAGGTGTTTGGGCGCCGACGACCACTGGATATGATTCCAAAACGAAGATGCCATGTGGGAGGCAGAGAGTAGGACTAGTATTTTCCTAAAAAATTGCTAGGTGTTTTGCATGAAAATGAATGGTGGTTTTATGTTGTTAAGTGTTAATATATCCTTCTTTCATGATTTTTAATTTCTTTCTCTTTAAAATTTCGAATTTGTTTGATTTTCTTTTAATGCAATTTTTATTTACTATTTTTTTAATTCATTAAAGTACATAATGTTAACTTTTTTTGGTTAAGTTTATATATGACTCAATAATCTTGAGAAAGACAATGTGACTGAAGAAAATGACAACCCATCAATAACTGACTCAGTCTCTCACTCACTCACCCTTTCCACAATTCCATATAACACATCTCGTCAATGTCGACTAGACTTATAAATGGGCATGTATGCATGCATCATGAATTTGCTCCATCAATTTGGAATGTCTGTCATTAAAAACTGTGTAAATTATATATATAGTTTATACTTAAACAAGAGTAGTGTTCGACATAATAATATACAGTTTGCAAAGGAATGTATACTCATTGCACGCATGGAAGCCTATAGAGATCCACTTCAATACTTCGTTGCAAAGTGGTCTTGCAAGTTTAATAGTTGGGCACCATCTGGTGTGGTGTGGTATTCATTTTTGACAACCCCGTATGAAGTCTATCCATCACCATTTTTAATGCCTTCATAAAAAATACTTGTGTATAGAAACACAAAATAGATAATAAAACATGCTTGTGAAGTGTGACAAAATCATGTTGTTCTTTCTATGTGTTCATTTATTCGCTATGGATTCCATGGAAATGTAAAGAATGAAATAAATATTTGAGATTAATAATAATTTTTTATCATAATACATGGCTCTATAATAGGAATGAATAGTGTTGTGTTTAAATAGAATTTATATGATGAAACTACAGTGTGGTCACTTTGTTTTATGTTGTTACTTAATTGTCATATGTTTTTGTTCTTTCAACATTGAATATTGTTCTTTACAATTAATACGTCGTTTGTAGTGTCATCTGTTGCTAGATAATCTCGTTGCTGGCCAAATAGACTCTTTACCTGTTAGAACATTTAAGCTATGCAAAGTAAAATATTTCTTATTAAAGCTAAGCAATTTTAAAGTGGTGTTGGATCAACATTGAATCCATGCAGTCATGCAAAAAACTGTAATCAATTAATTTTATTTTAAAACAAAGTTTATTATAAATATAAATAAATTATAATTAATTAATTTTATTTTGGGAGGGGAGGAAGGCATAGTTACCCCCTATATTATCCTTCCCTTCCTTTCATTACCCTACCTGGGAGGAGTAGTTTATCGGGAATGATTCCTTCTCTTTATGGCTTTATGGCATGGAATGTATATAAAATGGATACACAATGGATACAATAAAGAATTAAATAAGCCCTTGAGGTCTAGAGCAGTCGATGAGGGAGTGCGTTGTTAAGTCACTTCGTAAGTGAAAGTCACCGGTTTGAAACCCCTGGGGACACCTCAAATCTAGCATGTTAAGGGTTGGTGCAGTTCAGGCCGGGTGTGATCCCCGGGTGACTTTGACGGCTTATATGCCCCTGGGTCGTGGCATCTCAGCCAAGGCAATCCCTCACCAAGTCAAAAAAGGTTCAAGATTACAAAAAAAATAAAACCAATATTTGAGTGTAATAATAATTTGTTATCATGACACACGGCTCTATAACAGGAATGAATAACATTGTGATTAAATAGAATTTATATGATGAAACCACAGTGCGGTCACTTTGTTTCATATTATTACTTAATTGTTCAGTGTTTTAGTTCTTTCAACATTGAATATTGTTCTTTACAGTTAATATGTTGTTTGTAGTGTCATCTATTTCCACATGATCCCACTATTGGCCAAATAGACTCTTTACTAGTCAGAACATTTAAGCTATGCAAAGTAAAATATTTCTTATTAAGGCTAAGCAATTTTAAAGTGGTGTTGGACAAACATTGAAGCCATGCAACCATGCAAAAAAACTACAATTAATTAATTTTATTTTAAAACGAAGTTTATTAAATTATAATTAATTAATTTTATTTTTGCAAGGGGAGAAAGGCATAGTTACCCCTTGTGGTAGCCTATCCTTCCTTTCATTACCCTATTGGGGAGGAGTAGTTTAGCGGGAATGATTCCTTCTCTTTATGGCTTTATGGAATGGAATGTAAATAAAATGGATACAATAACTTTAGGAAATGGAGAAACTCCCTATGGATAACTAGTAATTATATTTTAAAAAGAAAGTTTATTATAAATATAAATAAATTATAATTAATTTATTTTATTTTTAAACGAAGTTTACTATAAATATTTTTTTCCAATTGCAAAACAATTATTTTCGAAGTTATCCAAAGTCTTAGGAGTTTACACCTGAAAAGTAAAATTTAAACCAAAGTAAACTTGTTCCACTAGAAATTGCTTACCTAATTTGTTTAACGAGGTAGGGACTAGCTGCTTCGCAACTATTTCCCTTGTTTAATTCACAAATAAATATGAAAAAAATAAAAGAAAATACTAGGCCTTCTTAAAGTTATTGAAATGTTCCCTCCCAAAATGGGAATGATCAACCACTTTTTTACTACAATTGTTTTGTTTCACTTTACAGTGAGCACCTCTTTTCTTTCAACAACAGTTTGATGTTATTTTCCACACATCGGTCCATCCCCTTCTTTGTCACAGGTGCAATTAGGCTAAAAAGATTTACACAAATATGCAATTTTGTGTGTCATGTGCCATTCACTATCATGTTGTCTATGTGAGATCTTGGACTAAACATTGCAAATGAGAACCCTTCATTCAACAATGTGCCCCTCTTCCACCGATCAATATAAATTCAAGTGTTACCAAAGAATATGTCTTTGAGCAATCCCTTTGGCATGTACTCATACATCCAAGTGAAATCGATGTCTAAACTTTGCCACATATTCAACAACTTCATCTAGTTTCTCTAGGCAGTGACATCAGATTTGATAGGCTATAGGTCTACACTCATTTTTCTCTGACATATGAACAACCAAAATTTGAATGCCATATATTTGATACCAATTGTTGGGAATATGCACAACCATAAATAAACATTCACATGGAAAATTAACACATAAAAAACGCAAAAAAAATATTTGAATATCACATTGTATTGATCTCTTATATATCATACATTTCATTCATAATACAGTGTGTGAGGTCCCTCTATATAAAATTAGGTGACTATAACAAAATCTCCAATTTAAACATTTGGTTCAACCATCTTCATAATTATATCCACAATATATTCCATGAAAATCTCCTTAAATATCTTAATTAATTCTATGAGATCCTCATCCCTAACATTCCTCATTGTCTTCATATTTAATTCATACATAGACATGTATTTAGAGTCTACTTCATTAACATATTACAATGTTTTAATCAAATATCACAAGTATGAATTATTCCTTTATACTCCCTCTTAAGTACAAGTACTTGTGATTCAATCCAGATTTCTTGAGTTGTCTTCATCTTCAATCTTTTGCACCCTACGTCATCTTCGGTCTTCTTAATTTACATTTCTATATTTAATTGTTATCGGCTTCTTATATACTGCATAACTTGCACCATTCTTTGTTAATTATAAATCTTGAGTCAATCATTCTTTTCTTGATTGGGCAATCAAAATCTGTCCAAATAAAAATGGACCTAAACAAAATTAAACTACTCCAATGAATTTACCGGTTTATATACCATTGAAATTAAATTAAAATTTTGAAGATGAACTCCATACAAATCAATGCAAATAGTGCCCTCCCATTACACTAAATCATGGGTCTCTTCCAGCGATGTGAATGCACTATCCTCGGGTTCATATTGTCATAAAGGGATTATGCTCTTGTTCTTTTAATAAAACACTATTGGTATTTTATTATGAGCCAAAAGTCTTTTAGTTACCATTCACAATGCATATATAATAAACAAAATGTAATATAAACA
>ML812693.1:227990-238636 GCA_009831015.1 Picea engelmannii
GATAACTTAACAGTATTGAAACTATTACTAGATGTTTGTAACATTTACACGGTTGTATAATATTCCACAATGATGGGTAAACACACAGAGATTTAGTGAAATTCCTTGGCTCATTTCGAGCTTTTGAATTTATCTTCAAAAATAGTTTCTTACTTACAATAATCCAAAATTTCTTTTACAATCCATTGACCCTTGTTTTTTGGTCAATCTCTCTATTTATTAAACTTCACTTGCTAAACATAGTAAATTTTACTTGATACAAAATTGAAATGTCTAAAATAGAACCTTTCCTGCTAAGATGACTTGTGTGAACTGGGTGACTTGACAGTTGCATGCTCACCATCATAGCCAACCCATTGCATGAATAAATCCTCACATGTATGCATGTAAGGGAATTGATGTTGATCCATTGGAAAAATGAGGGTTTATCTTATCTCTTTGAATTGTTGCATGTATTTATCTATTCTTGGAATCAACCAATCCAATCTATCAGTTGTCTTGACTTTAGTGATCAATAAATTACAAAAATGACCACATTCCATCATAGCAATTCCTTTGACATCTTTTTCATATTTCTAGGCACTTTCCTGAAACTTAGACATCCTCCTCCAAACCCAAAAAATCCTCCAGTGATCGAAAATTTGGAAATTTGAGATCGATCATTACACTATTGATCTTTTCTCATGATTTGAGGCAAGTTGACCATTGTTCCTCCATTATCATCTTCAGATTGATGGATAAATTAACCCAGTACTCGACAGCTCCATGCATCCTCGTTATACTATCATTAGTTGGAATTCAGATGTTGTGGTCTTCCCTGTTGTTCCAAAGTCTGTACTTAAGGCTAGAAAGTACGGGGTCTAGGCATCCGAAAGTGGTGTGAAAGATAAAAAGGGGGAGGATCAACCTTCGGGAAAGGAAGCTAATGTTGATTTCTAAGTTGTCTCTGTCTCACTTCCAAAAGTTCCTGGATGCTTATATCCCGTTCAATGGCGGCCCATGAACGTTCTAGTTCTACCTGGGTGGTGGTTGTTTTAAGTATGGTGTCGAAAAGGTTCAGAGCGATGGTGGTTTGATCCAACAAGTCGGGTTCAATATTGGGTTGTCTGGAAACGGGAACAGTCATAGAGGAACAGGGAAAGTTAGAGGAAAGTTCGAGGTTTAGGATGCTGCCTCAAATTTTCGATCGTAAAAAGAGTACTCTCGAATCCTAAATCATGGATAGAATGCAAACCAAAGGCCTTTTCCCGTAACTGAGTTAATTTTTAATAAATCATGTGACAAATGTGAGAAAACATTAAGCTTTCTATAATGTGAGGCTCCTATCAAGGGATAATCTCACCCTGTAAACAGAAGAAGAAAAAGACAAAAGAAATCTGACGAAGCATAAAATATAAAGATCTAAAAAAATTCACAGGTCTTGTACCTGCTGATAGCCGATAAAGAGGAAAAACTGTGAACGATCAGACGTCTAAAAGTTGATCACCACATTAGAGGTTATACTAAATTGCAGTGAAGCATTCATCAGACATATATATGCAAAATGAAAATGAATATAAGATAATAGAGGAAACAAACTCATAACTCAGTCTTGATAGAATCAGGAATCTTCGGATTGATTTGTATTAATTTTCGAACGAAAAAGTCTCTATTACAATTGGCCACAAAAGGTCCAGCCCCTTTTCTTTCTTCAAAATGCCTATATCTACAAACTTCTGAACATTTGAATTTCAATCGTTCCCGAAATTTTCGGTTACAAAATGAGAAGTTCAAGTGTTTCGCTTATTTGCCTTTGTCATCTTGCATGCGGGTGGAACACCTTCTTTTCTTTACTCTTCGGGTTCTAAAAATAGAACAGGCAGACACTTGTCATTATTTGGTACCGGGAACCTGTCCTTTCGCCTGCTTGGTGCAAGTGACGCACCTCTCCACCAACTGGGCTATCAACCTGGAAGGCTCTGCTTGGTGGTTTGCCTCAAAAGTGTAACAATCCTTCTCTAACTGTGGCAACCTTCCTCCCACTTGTCAGTCTTCGGGGATGATAGAACATAACTGTATACTTGGTTTTATTAACCATTTATCCACTTGGACTATGTCAGTCTGGTTGATCTGTGATATTTCAGCCCACTCTTTTTCCTCGTTCTCCTTGATATTTAGCAGATGCTTGGCTATATCGATTTGGCCCAGTGTCCCAGCACTGCTTTCATTATCGAGACTCAACAAACTTTCATCTATCAAGCTGAAGGTTTCTTCACAAGAGTTTCTTACCTCTTTAGCGCGTTCTCTGCTCTCTGACATGTTTCGCTCGCATGCCTTCAACAAGATGTTACCTATGGTCTGCTCTGGGATGGAAATATTGGAACTACTGCCCATTTCCTTTTTCGTCGTGGCTATGACAGCCTCTTGGAAAGCGACCCGAGCCGCCCCAGCTTCTCGTTCTCTCAAAGAGATGTCTTCTAGCACTTGATCAATGATCTGGCAGTGGTTTTTAATGGTTTCCACTTTAGCGTGTAAATCTTGTTGAGTTGCTGACACTATTTTTCGGATTTTGATAGCTTGGGATTGGAATATCTCGATATCTATCACTTGGCTCTCGACATGGAAGGCCAAGAGACCAAAAGGTTTCTTGGAGCTAGGAAGCTGACTAGGCTCCTAGTTGGCTGGGAGGATAGTTTTGTTGTTTCACTATGGGCAAGCGGGAAAATATTTGGGAAAAGAATGCTCAGAAGAATCTTCCTACTAATGTCAGGACTACATTGCAACTAATCAACTTCAATAGACTAGGCAGGAGGTATTTTCTTAGCATGTATTTGTTATGTTTCTGTTATTTTTTTAAAAGAATAACTAAATTTTGTTATTTCAAACTTATTAATGCATGTGTGTAAGTTAGCAAATTTTATTCCATAGCATCCCATGGATAGATGCTACAATTGGCGTGCTCTTCCCAAACTTGTACACTTATATATACATCGTACAAGCATCCCATATCTAAAAGATTGTCTATATCCTATTTTGGTGTAGTTTGAATTTATATATTATTTTCTCTTTGTTACTGTTATGTGAATCAACATGTGTTTATAATAGGAAAGTCAATAAAATATTTCTAAATTTGTGTGTTTGTATATATTAATGTTATAATTTGGTTATAATATAAATGTATTAACACATCAAGTAGCAATAGATTTTTACCAAACCACGTCAATCAAAAATCCAAGACTAATCACGTGTGAGTCACTGGTGTAGAGGTTGATTTAGATTTACGATACACATAACAGGTCATGAACTCTGTTCTCCAAGTGACTATTTTACTATTCCTAGATTTGTCCGTGATTTGTTCCCAATTCCAACAATTCTTTTACTACTACCACTTTCATATCCGTGTGGCATTGACTTCGATCTAAGTATCTCTCGATGATTTAAAGAAAATCAAAATCAAAATCTGTATTGACATGTACAATTGGCTAATTTTTAATCCTTGTACCATGCGATATAAATAGACAATATGTGGACATATATTAATTATTTTTCATCAGTTTCGTGCATTTCCTATAGTTTAAGCTTGGTTGTTATGTAGAAAATTTTGATTGTATGCAGAGTAACAGAGAGACGGGTCTTATCTAGGAGTAATATTTAAATGACAATATTTGACATGACAGTATGCAAGTTTTCACAGTTCATCATATTGTTGTATTAGATTTCTGGATATCAATTGTGTGTGGAGCTTTTGAAACGTTGGCCGTTTTGTGTGGAGATTTTGAAACGTTGGCCGTTTCAAAAACTCCACACACATTGATATCTATAAATCCAATGCAATAATATTTGACATTTTGTGTATGCATGTTAACATCTAAAAAATGTCAACTTGTAGTAGGTAAAACAAATACATCAAAAAAAACAAAAAGGGAGGGGAGGGTGTGAAGAACAATTATAAATATGGAGTGCAAACAATGCATTTCATTCACATTATCTTGTTCAAATTAAATACTAAGATATGGTGTTTCAGTATGAACAATGAGTTACATTGTGCAAGAATGGCATTGCCTCATTCCACGAGGATTATATATTTTTGTCTTCTCCTTGTTATTCTTTGTTGGTTGAACATGCTAAACCATGTGGTATGATAATATAAATTGAAGTTTAGCACCTGGTATGATAGAATCAATTGAAGAAAAGTATGGCACCAACTATGGTCACATTGTAGGAAACGGTAACGGTTTTGGTGTAGAGGGAGGTTTTGGCCCACCCATCAACAATTTATTTATTTTTATTTATAAACTTGAAAATATATTTTATTTTTCATTTTTCTTTTCAATAAAAATGGTTTGTGAAGGTTTTAAATAATAGATAAATATCCTATTATAATAATATAGTCTAAGTAAAAATAAATAATAGGAAATTTATTTATAAGGAAATCATTAACTCAAAGAAAAAAAAAATTGAAAGTAATAAAATAAAAACCACCTTCATAATAAAACTAGGGTTTGAATCGCCTAAATGGGGTGATGACAGGGCCTGGGCCTCACACGTGGTGAGCCCATCCACCACCTCACCCAACCTCCAGACTACACGACGTTAAGTAATGGCTAGAGTAAGTGTTTTGCATGGAGAGATGGTGGAAGGTTGTATGCCATCGTCTACCTTTGCGCATTGATGATGGAAGGGCTCAGAACCAGGGTGTACTAGGGGTACGAAGGAGATAGGAGGAAGATGATGCAGAGTAATGGTAATCAATGTCAATTTTTTCACAAGACGGGAATAAAATGCACACCAGCTAGAATCATTAAGTTGGAGGATGATCATTTTGAGTGGATGGCCATGATCCAAACAAAGGAGGTATGTTATAACCAACGGAAGGATGACAGGGGTATTGTTTGTCAGTGGGAATTGATATTTGGTCTCTTCAAGGAGTCTTCTATGTGTGTGGGAAATTCTTGGAGGTTTTTCATCCCACCAAAGTTTGTGAGCTTCTTAGTGTGGGAGAGTTCTCTCCTGGTCTCTCCTTTGGTTCTCCCCTGAGGTCATTTTCTCTTTGGAAAGAGTGTCGGGGTGTCGAGGTGGAGGGGTTTTCTATTTGACTAGGGTGGGCATCCTAAGTTGGAGGGGCAAAATTCATTTGGTTGTTGCAGAAAAGTGAGGGGTTGGCTGGAAAGGGGCTCTTCACAAAGAATTCTCAAAAAGAGACTACTCAACCTTGACTTTGAGGCTCTTGAGGTACTTCTGGAATCTGTGGCTCTATTTGTAGGCTTAGTTATTCTCTGGTTTTTGCATTGGGCCTTGGGCTCTACCTTATACTATTTATGCCCGAAGGATTTAGTCCTAGGGGAAGGAAATCCAATGTTAGGTTGGTGGGCTTGCAATCTTAAGGGTTGTCTTTGTGTGGTAGTGGTCGTTACTCAAATCAGTTCATTTGATGTTTCTGTATTTTTCTGTTGTAGACATGTCCTCATCCTATTGTTTCTAAGTGAAACCAAAATCCTGTGGACCCTTTTGACCCTCTTGGTGGTGGGCCTTCCCCTTTGGATTTTTGGGGACTAGGTGTTTGGGTGGTGAGGTTTTAGGTTTACTAGTGCTCTTGAGAGTACCTCCTCCCTGAGCATGTTTCTTACAATGACTAATGAAAAAGCCTCGGATCGGTCGAAGTCAAGTAAGAAAGAAGATAAGCGTAGGAGGTCACAGAAACCTTCAGTCCAAAGGAGGGCCTCACAAAGAGCCCAGTGAACAAGGCTGGGAGAGATTCCCAACAGGCTAATATAATTTATGACAAGCACATTTCATTGAAAACAAAACAACGAACGAACTCTCTAGCTGGCAAAGTGAAACTCAAAAGCAAGGAGACCCCAAAGCAGATAATACATAAAGAATTCCAGGATTGGGTTGACGACACATGGTTTACCAGATCTTGGGACACCAAATTCTTTAGGGCAATGGAGTTCTATTGGCTCACAAAAACATTGGTGGCTCTATCAATGGACAACAAAGACGACATGCAATGGAGACCTTGGCATAATCAGAAGGCTTGAAGCCAAGTTCACAGTCTTTTGTCAAGTGGCCTTCAGTGTAAGCTTATGAACTGATCGATGTTACAAGCACCTCATCCCCTTAGGGCACAAGTGAAAATATGGTCAACATTAATGAAGATGAGCACGTGGATAAGGAGAAGAAACATGAACCTCTAAGTGTTGTACGGTCCTCCAAACCACCCTAGTCCTAATCAAAACTTATAATTTTATGGTTTTTTTTGTTATCAATTAGGCATAGTAGTTTTGTTTATCTAGTTTTCAGTCCTCTTTTGAGACAGATAGCTTATATTTGGACTACCTATGGCATCAAAAATTTCATAAGGACAACACACAACACAATAACATTCAATTCCTAAAATATAATCGTAATTATATTCCAACGTCTTTCAAGAGCACAATATGGTGTTTAAATTAACAAGGGAGAAAAGATGAACCATTAATTTATACAGTGGACAAGATCGTCAAGGTGATAAAACGATTGAGAAAGGAGTCAGTCACAAAACCCCTGGGCAGAGCAAGTAACTTGGTTGTTCCTGCGTAACTTGTGATTGTATTAGTTGATTTTGCAACCGAGAAATGCATATCTCTACAAACATGTCTTATCATATTGTTTTGCATCACCATAGTGGCCATCATGTCAAGTACTTGTGCCACTTTACAAAGTACACGTGGTTTTGATATATTATTTAATTAATAGCTACAAATACCAACTAATTGTGCTTTAAATGACATTACTCCAAAAACATATTCATCTTATCACATTCATTGAAATTAAAGTATTCGATAAAGTACAAGAGAGAATAAATATAGGAGCTTAGGCGATGACATTAAATGGCAAATTAAAGTGGTGGTTCGGTGCATTTTTCAAAGATTTTGTTTTTCTAATAAATAAAGTGAATTTACAATAACATTAACACATAAATAATAAATTTAAAAAATAATTACAGAGATATATAAAGTTAAAATAGAGTTAGGTCCCCCGATGGGGTGTTAGCTTGATAATTCATTTAAGGGGTCACCTCGCCACCTGGAAGCTCGAACCTCTATGCAAAACACTTGATGGAGGCTTTATGTCTTGTCGAGGACTGGGGTATTAACGACCCTTATCGCCTAGAGCGTGAGAGGATTGGAAGGCACATGGGTGCTAGTACAATGGAAACAATGGGTAATTACTATGTCCGAACTCCAGTTATTGTGGCATTAACTCTACATTATTCACCTTATTACATGGGAAGGTTCTCTTCGACGACGAGAGGAGGTTTTATGTGTGTTTGGCTCCCTCTGACTGACAACTTCACTTATGTTCACAGGCTTGGGTTTAGCAGACTAATATACGCCTTCATATGTGTCATTGATACCTTTGTTGGCCTCATGCCAAGAATCCACTAGAGAGGAAGATCATGCCAGGGTGGTAACTCTCGTGGGAGGATGGATAGGAAGCGTGTAGGTGCAGTGGTCTCATCCAATTTCCACAAGCGAAGGACTGCATATTCAACATTCCTCAATATTGATGAGCAGGGCTAGAATTTCAAAACTGACGAGCCCATCAAGTTTGATTGTTTTTCCAATTTCAATCACTGTTATGTGCATTTTAACAAAGAATGTCGATGTTTATTAAAAAAATTTAACCGTATTTGACGAGCAAATTGGCTTGTGACGGGTAGTTTTCCCGTCAAATTCCATCCATGTTGATGAGCAAAGAGCATTGAACATGCAGGAGGCTACCATGACTTGATGATGTCGAGTTGAGTGATACGAAGTGGACTATGAAGCCATGGGTGATGGACATCGACCTTCCCATGTTCGTTCGACAAGTACCCCAATTCACAATGCTTCTCTTGTTGGCTTAATTGACTCACAAAACACATTCTCTCCCTTAGGCTCCTCTCCTGGTGATTTGGAAGACTCTTAAACTGCAGACTCTGCTCCGTGCCATTCATGCTCAAAGGAAGAGCTCTTGTAGCTAGTCTTCGAAGTTCATAGCGAGGTGGTGGATTTGAAATTTAGCACGGAACAGTTGAACAAGTGCATCTCCCGATTGGTTGATTTGCATGCCAACATGACTCTCCAACATCCAATTTTTGATCTATCCACCCAAGATGCTATCCTGTTGCATGTACCCATTCCTCTGTTGATAGGCAATCAACCCTCTTCTCAGAATGATCAGGTTTCACCTAATGTTTAATAGTGGTTTTGACTCTTGATACTGTTTTGGTTTCAGTTTTATTGTTCTAACTCTTAGTAGGGTAGATATTTTGATGAAAAAACTAGATAGTAGTGAATGTATCCCCCTTAATCAAGTGTTGTATTATTTTTTAACCCTTCTAGGCTCTCTCAAAACTAAACAATGACTAAAATGAATTGATTTCCTTCATAACAACCCAAACATTAACAGACTATATATATTTACATGTAAAAATTCATAACAAATAATATAATACTTTCTTACTTAAAAATCAAAAATCAAGTTAATATAAAAAACTAACCATAACAATTACAAACAACTAAAAGATACTCATAATAATTACATTCATTCATGAAACATCCAATAAAAAAAACAAATAAATGGCATCCATGTACCATTATCAAACCACTGTAATTATTTAATGATTTTTTATTAGATCAAATGTATAAATAGTTGAAAAGATACTCATAATAATTACATAGTAATTACAAACAACTAAAAGATACTCATAATAATTACATTCATTCATGGAACATCCAATAAAAAACAAATAAATGGCATCCATGTACCATTATCAAACCACTGTAATTATTTAATGTTTTTTTATTAGATCAAATGTATAAATAGTTGAAAAGATACTCATAATAATTACATTCATGGAAAAACTAAATAAAAGGCATACATGCGAAAAAAAACAAATGACATCCATGTACCATTATCAAACAATTGTAATTATTTAATGTTTTTTTATTATATCAAATGTATAAATAATTTTGTAGCAATTAAAATATTAATTTTAATATTAAAACACTTCAAAACTAACACATAATATAAATTAAAAAAAATTATATAGTTATTCATGGTCACCGATGTGGAGCAAAATTCATGACAAGTTATACCATTTTGATTTAATTAATATTTTTAATTTTATTTTTTTAATTTAAAATGATAATGTAAAATTATGGAATCAAAATTAAATTGTTGAAAGAAAAAAATCTCATCTTAACTTTAAAAATAAATTATTATTATTATTATTATAATCAATTAAATATTTATATTTTCCAATTTTAAAGTTAAATCAAAATCATATCACACTTTTAATTTCTTTTAACTTTACAAATAATAAATAAATCATTTAAAATCAAAATCATATCACACTTTTTGAATGACATCCCAATGATATGAAAACCATGTACAAATTTTGGATTGCAGATGTACAAATTTTGGATTGCAGATGTACAATCGAGAATTTTTCTCCATTGGAGTGTGTTGTCTCCATTTTTCAAAACACATATAAGTGTTGGAAGATTGGTTGTTGTCATTGATATCAACCCTAGTCATGGGTTTTGGACCGCAAGATTGATAAAGGTATTTGGACATGAAGGACAATGCACATGCATATACAACACCCATGAATGGATAGTATACATCATGTTGTTTTCGGTGGTATGTGGCACGTCATGTGGATCCTCATGGTTGAGGAGAAATGAATTTTTGAAGATGACAAAGTGAATTGAAGAAGGAAGTACATGTAGGCCTTGAAGATAATTAAAGAAAAGAATTACAAAATAAGAAAGTGTCAGGTCGGCTCTAATGTTAAAATGAAGTGACATAAATGGTATAAATAAACATCATTATACATTCATTTTGAGACAAGTCGAATTTTAGAGGAAATAAGAAGTAAAGAAGGTCGGAATTCAAGGGAGGATGAAGTCTTTTGGTGATGTATTCTAAGGTATGTTATTTTCAGGTCATCTTACCATTTTTGCTATAACGTTTTTTCTAGAATGATTCAGATGGTGAAATTTCTATGGTATTGAGAATACATATCAAGGTACCTCTGGTAAAAATTTCAGCTCTTTATTCGCTACAATTATGGAGATACACTCTGTGGAAGATAGGGGTTGTGACCAGTCCTGAAGCTAGTCAATAAAAAGGTGTTCCGGGTAAAACAGTCATAACTTCGTCATCAAGAATCCAAATGACGTGGGACAAATTTCATTGGAAATAGTACGGACTTTAGTTTCTTGTGTGCAAGTTTCATAATCGTATGTTAAATATTGAGCATGGGGCATTCTGTACAAATTCAAACTCATGAATAGACCAGAATTGAATAAAGTCTACCATTTTTTCTATAACTTATTTTTGGGGAGGATTCAAGGAGTTAAACTTGGAGGAGTTGGAGGAGTTTCATATAATACATTGAGTAATATTATATACAGGATCAAAGTACTCCAAGAATTGAAGAATTGCAAAAAATGAAGAAGTCTCAGGAAGTATTATCAGGTTCTATGTGATGATTGGTTGACGGTGATGATTTAATGTAAAGTTTTATTATCTCTCATATATTCTTGGGTGGAAGGAAGGGGAAAGGATGGAGAGTTCAAATATCTCTTGATATTGGAGGATTGTATCTTCCTCTTGGAGGTTTATCCCTCCCT
>ML812694.1:16944-56787 GCA_009831015.1 Picea engelmannii
CTAGAAGCTCTGCCAACGATCATTCAAAATTGGTGTGGTCTGCCAGATTTGGCGGACCCGCCATTTCTTTTTTTTTAAACTAAAATTGTTTACAGGCCAACATTGGGCATTACTGGGATGCCACGTGTCGCCCGATGATTGGGCCATGTGGTGCCTGCTGATACGCCTGCTTGTATGTTGACATGGCTTGCCTTGTCACTGTCGTACTGACACATGGCGCTCCCTAGGTGGTGTCACGTGGCGTCTCTTGGGGGTGCCACGTGGCACTTTTCTATTGGTCCATATGGACCCTTGAGAAGTCCACTAGAGAGTGACATGTGGCAGCCTCTAGTGCTGCCACATGGCATGCTGACGTCACCCTGTCACATTATCTCCTGACACCATGTTGACATCAGTAGTACGGATGATGATGTGTCCTTTGTTGACTGGTCATGTTTGACCACAACTTTGACTGTGAATATATTTCAAACTGTAACTTCATTTGATGATTCGTTTGCACTGTTAGAAATCTTGCGATGCTCTCTTTGCGACCATGTTGTTCTCGCTGAGTTTTGGGAACTTTTAATTTTTTCCTTTCTCTTCCTGCTGAGGCCATTCTGAGCCTACTGGGACACTTCAGAAACTTATGTGATGTTCCCTAGATCCATCTAGATCACACCTCCCAACTGAAAGGAATTTTGGTCCCCAAAAGTCTTTACATTATAATTTTCATGTCCATTGGACTTACAATAAGAAACCCATACCCAAACTATCTCATAAGACCTAACACTATCAACATGTGCCAGAAAAAGGAGTGATAACAATTATCACTTTTACGTAATACCCTTCTATGGGGTTTGAAACACAACATGTGATCTACAAATATGGCCACTCTCGACTAACTCAAGGATTTTCCCCATTCATTCAGCCATTGTGTCGAACATGTCCTCTTTACCAAGATGTCCTTCCTCTGGTAGTTGGTCTTCTTCTGGTGGCGAATTTTCCTGTAGCATCACCTGACTAGTTTTCTCCCTCAGAGGTGTCTTCCTGGGCTTCTTGTTCCTCTTTGAACGTAGATCTGGATGTAAGGCCCAACAAGTGGCATCATGATGCCCATCTCTGCTACAATGGTTGCAATGGCTTTTCTCCTTCAGAGGTGCACTTCCCCTGCTCTTTCCCGTGTGTGGAAAACAATCTTCCATCCTCGTCCTTCTCCTAGTTTCCATAACCTTCCTACACAAGGATTTTCTCTTCCAACACTGGGACATTGTGTGGTTATTCAATCCATAAAAAGTGCATGGTATTTGATGCCACAAGCTCTATTTTATATGATTAACATGCTTATAATCAAATGGCATTTTAGTGTTTTGAGATTTCTTATACCTCGGTGAGTTTCCTATGGAGTCAGACTGGAAAGAAGAGTTGGTCTCAGCTCTTTCATTGTGATGCTCGAATCTCCCTGGAGATGTCTCAAATCCTCGATCATGAGAAGCTGTGCTCTCAGCCTACACTGACCTGCACTGAATTAATTTCATCTCCTGATGAACTGTTGACTTTTGGAGTCATAGTGACTGTCTTGGGGTCTTCTTCCTGAATGGTTTTGGAGCTTTATCCAACATCCTTTGGGACACAGCCTATCCTGGCATATCGATACCAAGCCACTACCTTGATGGGATCCACAATACCTTGGCCATTGGCTCCAAGGCCTCCTCCTTCATATCCCATTTTTCTCATCAACTTTAAACACATGCAAGAAGCATGTTGTTCAAGGATTTCAAAAGAATCATCAAAATTAATCAAGAAAGGAACTACACATGGTTTAGTTACCTCCACCTCAAACTGGGACTCTTGGTATGCTTCTTTAGATGTGTCTAGGTGTTCCTGGTGAGAAGGATCAGTGGAAGATGCTTCTAGGAATCATCCTTGGTTTCTGGATGCCTATAGGTCATCTTCATTTGTTTGAAAAAGTGTGCATGCAATTTCACTGTCATGCTCACTCTCATTCATAGATCCTTCCCCTGCCTACATCTTCATGGCTTGCAACTGCTCTTGCAACTTTCGGTTCTCTTCCTATGCAACATGCAACAATGTCTTCAATCCATCATTTTTTGCTTGAAGCATTTGGTTGAGCTCTTGAAGCTCATCGAACCACAACTGTTTTGGTGACCTTGCCATCCTCAACTTCAACACCTGCAATCAATATCAAGCCTGCTCTAATACCACATGATCTGAACCAGGTGGTGATTAGTTTTCCAATAATGGGTTGATTATGTCACTCCTTCAAAAGGGCCAGTCATAGATCATTTTACTTGAGCGATTTTCAATTAAAGGTAAAGCTGAAATCTTATAAGCTTGAATCCAAAGTGAATAAAACCTCCTTATTTTTCCTTATGTAATATATGTCATGCTTGCATTTTAATATCCTATGTGTGGAAATTCATAGAAAAGTAACATAAGAACATAAGACACATAATGGATATGAAACTTCCCTTGATAACAGAGTTCACCCGGTGTGGGCTACCTCTCCGAGTCATGCTCCAAAGCCTGGCAGATTTATTCTCCTCACTCTAATGATGTCTCTCCTTTACAAGTTGTAAGGCCAAAGTCCCTTTTCGGTGATGGCAACAAGAGATTGGAATGTGATCAGGAAGGTATACAAGCTTCACAAGTTCTCATGCTCATGAGGCATCCATGATGTTGACATGGACATCATTCCCACATACTCAATACCTAAAAAGAGGAAGAATAAAAGATGATCCCCATCACCATGGAGCCATCAAGTGCCTTAGATCTGCTGCCTAGATCCAAGCATATATATGCAACCCATACAAAGATCCTGAAATCACGAGATTTAGAACTGCTTCATTGGCCACTTATCATACAAGTGCCAAAATTTCTCTATTACATGTAACTGATTGGTTTTATGTGGAGGAAGAGAAGAAAAGAAAATATGGAAGGAATAAGATGATCTTGCTGCCTTGTTGCAACCTCTCCATGCTCCTTCAGACCTGTAACACACATGCTATGCTGCAACATTTAATGAAAAAACAACATAATGAAAAGCATGCTTACATTGGCTTCTCGAGAACTTAGCTTGCTAATCATAAGCTTTGCTGCAAAAACAGACCTCACCATTGGATTCGCATTGCCAAATTACCTAAAAACGACTGTCAAATTGTCTCCATTGGACATAGTCACCTTCAAGCCTCCTCTGGACCTATACCTCGATTCACGTGCAACTCTGTACTTAATGCATCAGGCTGCATTGAAATCTATGTCGTCGTACGAACACGTACATACTGGGTGCACACTTCTCTCCCTCGGCTCTGGGTAGATTTGCACTTTTTAAATAATGACAATGATGGATATACCAAGCAACACCCATAGGTGTGTTGGTTAGGGAAGAGTTATGAAGGCGTTGGACTAGGCGGAGGTTCTGAGGTCAAACCTGTTGGACTCCATTTTTGGTAGTTGGTTAATATATATATTATATTGTTTTTCCTCCACTGCATTTAGCGGCCTGCTAGAAGCTCTTCCAATGATCATTCAAAATTGGTGTGGTCCATCAGATTTGGCAGACCTACCATTTCTTTGTTCTAAAATTAAAATTATTTATAGGCCAACATTGCGAATTACTGGGATGCCACGTGTCACTCGATGATTGGGACACATGGCACGTGCTGATTCACCCACTTGTATGGTGATGTGGCTTTCCTTGTCACTATCGCACTGACAAGTGGCGCTCCCTAGGTGGTTCCACATGGCATCTCCTAGGGTGCCACATGGCACTTTTCTATTGTTCCATATGGACCCTTGAAACGTCCACTAGCGGGTGACACTTGGCATCCTCTAGTGCTACCACATGGCATGCTGACGTCAGCATCTCGTACGATGATGTCACCCTGCCACATCATTTTTTGACGTCATGTTGATGTCAACAGTACGGATGATCTAGATTTTATGAGAAGAACGAAAGGACTACAGATTATTAATAGGTTCTTAACACAAAATAACAAAGATACAATAAAACTGGTTTTCTATTCAATAAGGAAATAAGATGAAACTGTAAAATGCAGTGGAAAACAAGTTTGTTGGAATGGTGGTGGCTTATCTTTGAGAAGAGATGTGATGGTTGCGCTCATTCGCAAGAATATGATTACAATGAGGCTCTGAAGGCCTTCTTACAATAAAATGGAATGTAAAAAACCCTAGACATCCAAAAACCTAACCCTAGGAGATGAAGCGCCAAAAATCATGTGGGCCCCGTTTGGGTAAGTTAGTACATCAACTTCCCGGGGTCATAGCTTTTGCATACAATCTCCATTTTAGGTGCACGATAGCTCGTTGGAAAGGTATCTTCAAGGAGATTCATTTAGGGGGCTCAATCATAGCCTTATGATATCATTGAGAACCTCGATCCCAAAAAACCTTCATTTAGGCCCTCAAAATGGCCCCAGAAGTTAAAAACTGCTAAAAATAGTAAATTACCAAAATTGCCAAAAAATTGTTTTGATCCAGTTGGAAAAGGTGGGTGGCCACCGATATACACCTGGATCAACGGATGTTGATGTGTCCTCTGCTGACTGGCCTTGTTTGATTGCAACTTTGACCATGAATATCTTTCAAACTGTAACTCCATTTGACGATCTGTTTGCATCGTTAGAAAGATTGCAACATGTTCTTCGTGATCATACCATTTTCGATGAGTTTTGGGAAATTTTATTTTTTCCCTTTCTCTGCCTACTGAGGCCATTCTGAGCTTCCTGGGACACTTCTGAAACTTCTATGATTTTCCCTAGATCCATCCAGATCATCTGAGCTCAAGATTAGTTCATGAACCTACAATGTTTAATCATGCAATGTAATGAAAAACCTGTTGTCCCATCCTATGGATTTTTTACCACTCATGCTACTGTTGGCATGTGGTTATAAGACCCTAGGTTCAATTTATCTTAACCAACAAAGTCCTTCAGCCACCAGCCCTTTCGGCATCACCTGCGTGTAAATGAAGTCTTAGCCAAGGAATCTATTGAGGTTGCAGGAACCAAGTTTATGTAGTAGTGAGGGAATGAGAGGTGATCATCTTATTTATTCTTAGTTATCTGTTCTGTGCACATTATCCTGAATCTATTCTTCCTTGATTACTTAGGGAATTTAATATAATAGTACCATTATACTTCAAAGTGCAATATAAACCAATTAATGTAACATTCATAACTATCGCACAATGATCGTGTAAGAAACCGATATAATCTAACATGCATAAAGAGAATATTCATGATCAATCACATAAAAGACAAGCATACACAGTAGCTAACATGGTTCACCCAACTTTGGGCTACGTCCACAATGACTGGCTTCTTTATTATTCTTTATGTAATTGTCTCAGGCTTGCGCACTGCACTTACAATAGATAGATCACGCTATCTCTCTCTCCATATTTCTTAGCCTCTCTACAGTGCAATCCTTCCTCTCAACAACTCTCTTTCTCCACTTAGTCATAAACTCTTTCCTCCTCATCCTATTCTATCACTCTCCTTACAATAGTCTATGAACATAGAACATTGAACTTCAACCCAATGGAATGAATAGGAGAAATCCCCTAATCTATGAAGAGAAATAAGGTACTATCAAGATGCTAAAACTGATCTGTCTTTGATTAGATTTTAGCTCTAAGTTTGAACTTCCAAAACTGTCCTTTGCTTCCTTTTAGCAAAACAATTTTTTTAGTCACTTTCTGTTGATAATTTTTGTGGTTAAGTGTCCTTTAGAGGTGCCCTTGCAAGTGTTTTCATACCAATGATTAGAACATACAATAATACTCAAAACACATAACACTCCTCACAATATTTATAACTCTAAATGCTCATCTACACTTCTAAACATACATGAAAATTTGACAAATAATTTTTTGGTCAACATCACCCTAGAAAAACCCCCATGAGGAAAATCAGTTTGGAGTATATGTATATAGAATGCCTCAAAGAAAAATGTACAACACTGAAAACATATACAAGTGAACCTAGTACAATAACAACCCTTCTTGGAAGCCTTGGAGTCCCTTGAAGATGTTCCGGCTAGCCTCTTGAAGCTAGGCACCCTTTTCCTTGGTGTGCCCCTCTTCCTTAACCATCCTTTGGACCTCTTTCCTTACCTCTTGCTTTGACCTTTCCTTTGCTTGTGCCTCTAAACCCTTGCTTTCCTTTTGCTTGCCCTTGCTGAAGATCCCTGCTCTCAAGAGTTCCTTCCTCCAAATTGATGGCGCACACTTAGGTCAAGTGTGCCCCTCCTCAAGAAAAAAATCAAAAATAGAGTGTGCCCTCCCTTGCCATGCACCCTCCATATCCCATAGAGTGCACCTCTCCTCAACATGAAATAAACCTCCTCAAGGAGCACCCTTCCTCTTCTTGATAAGCCTCTTCTCCCAAGAATGTATCCCTCCACAAGCACTTGCACCCCTCTCTAGATGTATACAACCTCAAGCAACAAGTATCCCATACTACATGGTAGACACTCCATGGTGAACTAAACCCAATCTATGGCTCCTCCCAAACCCTTAACCTCATGCAGCTTCTCCTCCTCAAGATATGCGCCCAAGAGCTCTCCTCCTTCTCCTCTCCTCTCAAGTGAAGAATGAATCTCATCGTTGCCCTATTCCCTCCTTTAGCCTCTCTTTGGCCAAACCCTAAAAGATCAATGGCCTAGATCAAATATATCCAAGTCTAATCAATGGGTTAGATTTAATCCAAAAATATCACTTAGGAAACCCACTTTCCTTAGTTTTCTTTATCTTCTTTAACTCACCCACAAAGTGAATTAAATGTCAATTTAATGACTTAAGTGACATATTTCACTTTTGACTTAAACTCCTAAGTCAAAGTGAAATTAGAACATAAGGTAAAGTAATGAGGGTAATAGTCTCCCCCTTTGTGATTAGAGACTCACTAACACAAGGGGACCACTTTCTGAGGTACCCAAATTTCAACACTCCCTCTTACCGAGGAAAGTGCCCTTCACCACCAATCGCATCCCTATAGTGTACATGGTTGCCTACTGTCAAATACTCAGTGAGTATGGTTGTACCCTGATCATCAAAAGTAGTCTCTGAGACAGATCTGCTCAACCTATGTGATCTATAGATGGAAGTGCATCTCCACCTATCCAAGATCACCTAGATCTTAGTATCATACCAAATATCTCAACCTTGGTCTCCCACCAAGGATTTCTACCTCCTGGCATATCGCCAACGGTCACTACTCTTGGAATCTCACCAAGACTCATTCTCTTGGCATCTCACCAAGACTCTCCCCCTCTTGGTATCTCACAAGAGTATCTGGATCTCAACATCTCACTAAGATCCTCAACTTGGCCTCTCAGCAAGTGACTTCCACCTGAAGTGTATCCAGAACCTGATTCTCTTGTCTCCATAGCCAAGTGAGTCTCAAGCCTCTATGGTGCCCTACTTCTCCTCCTCATCAATATCTAATGCTATGAAGAACCTGCACCAACCCTCTGTTTTGGAAAATATGAAATTGAAGTTGTCCCAGGTGGACCAGTCACCCTTGAATATGGTGTCCATGAAAGATGAGTCTGATCTGCCTATGAATCACTACTCTAAGTCAATCGGTCCTCCTCAAATTTGTCTCCCCACCTGACATTGGATGGTATAACAATTGAAAAACAACTAACGAACGCACACTCTGTCGCATACTAACGAACGCACACTCTGTCGCATACTAAGCCGCGAACTCAACCTCCTATGTTGTCGTTGCAATTTCATCCTGTTGCTTCTTCTTCTTATTCTTTGGACATTGTCCTGCATAGTCACCCATCTCTCCATAAGAAAATCATATCACTATGCTCGTATCTCTCTCTTTCCCACTGCCACTCTGTTGTGGTTTGACCCCTCCCTTGGGACCCTATCTAACACCTATGTCAGTCTTCTTCTTTCCCTTAGTCCACAGAGAAAGGTCTTCATCACTCTGAGTAATCCATTGTTATCCTTAGGACTCAAAGATGCATCTCGTCTCCTCCTGTAGGAAATCATCCCAAAGTCTATCCCAAGTAGGCATAACCTCTTGAGAAATTATGCCTCGAACAAATGAACCCCATGGTTTGGTTGTCCTCACCATAAAGTTTGGGTCCACTATCTCTTCGATGGCTACAAGATCATCTTTGATCTGAGTGAATCTTCCAAGGAATGATGTAACCAAATCAGAATNACCCAATCTATGGCTCCTCCCAAACCCTTAACCTCATGCAGCTTCTCCTCCTCAAGATATGCGCCCAAGAGCTCTCCTCCTTCTCCTCTCCTCTCAAGTGAAGAATGAATCTCATCGTTGCCCTATTCCCTCCTTTAGCCTCTCTTTGGCCAAACCCTAAAAGATCAATGGCCTAGATCAAATATATCCAAGTCTAATCAATGGGTTAGATTTAATCCAAAAATATCACTTAGGAAACCCACTTTCCTTAGTTTTCTTTATCTTCTTTAACTCACCCACAAAGTGAATTAAATGTCAATTTAATGACTTAAGTGACATATTTCACTTTTGACTTAAACTCCTAAGTCAAAGTGAAATTAGAACATAAGGTAAAGTAATGAGGGTAATAGTCTCCCCCTTTGTGATTAGAGACTCACTAACACAAGGGGACCACTTTCTGAGGTACCCAAATTTCAACACTCCCTCTTACCGAGGAAAGTGCCCTTCACCACCAATCGCATCCCTATAGTGTACATGGTTGCCTACTGTCAAATACTCAGTGAGTATGGTTGTACCCTGATCATCAAAAGTAGTCTCTGAGACAGATCTGCTCAACCTATGTGATCTATAGATGGAAGTGCATCTCCACCTATCCAAGATCACCTAGATCTTAGTATCATACCAAATATCTCAACCTTGGTCTCCCACCAAGGATTTCTACCTCCTGGCATATCGCCAACGGTCACTACTCTTGGAATCTCACCAAGACTCATTCTCTTGGCATCTCACCAAGACTCTCCCCCTCTTGGTATCTCACAAGAGTATCTGGATCTCAACATCTCACTAAGATCCTCAACTTGGCCTCTCAGCAAGTGACTTCCACCTGAAGTGTATCCAGAACCTGATTCTCTTGTCTCCATAGCCAAGTGAGTCTCAAGCCTCTATGGTGCCCTACTTCTCCTCCTCATCAATATCTAATGCTATGAAGAACCTGCACCAACCCTCTGTTTTGGAAAATATGAAATTGAAGTTGTCCCAGGTGGACCAGTCACCCTTGAATATGGTGTCCATGAAAGATGAGTCTGATCTGCCTATGAATCACTACTCTAAGTCAATCGGTCCTCCTCAAATTTGTCTCCCCACCTGACATTGGATGGTATAACAATTGAAAAACAACTAACGAACGCACACTCTGTCGCATACTAACGAACGCACACTCTGTCGCATACTAAGCCGCGAACTCAACCTCCTATGTTGTCGTTGCAATTTCATCCTGTTGCTTCTTCTTCTTATTCTTTGGACATTGTCCTGCATAGTCACCCATCTCTCCATAAGAAAATCATATCACTATGCTCGTATCTCTCTCTTTCCCACTGCCACTCTGTTGTGGTTTGACCCCTCCCTTGGGACCCTATCTAACACCTATGTCAGTCTTCTTCTTTCCCTTAGTCCACAGAGAAAGGTCTTCATCACTCTGAGTAATCCATTGTTATCCTTAGGACTCAAAGATGCATCTCGTCTCCTCCTGTAGGAAATCATCCCAAAGTCTATCCCAAGTAGGCATAACCTCTTGAGAAATTATGCCTCGAACAAATGAACCCCATGGTTTGGTTGTCCTCACCATAAAGTTTGGGTCCACTATCTCTTCGATGGCTACAAGATCATCTTTGATCTGAGTGAATCTTCCAAGGAATGATGTAACCAAATCAGAATCGAGCATCTGAATGTTCTTGAGCTTGTCCTGCAGAACCATTTTTTGGTTCTATTTTGGACTCTGGTAAAGATTGCATAAAGAATGCCACATCTCAAATTCATAGTATTTACCCGTCAAATGTGGAATGACATGGTCTCTCACCCCATCTCAAATAGTCATTTTCTCCTTGTTGTTCCTCTTCCTGAACTCT
Source organism: Picea engelmannii (assembly GCA_009831015.1). NCBI lineage: Eukaryota > Viridiplantae > Streptophyta > Pinopsida > Pinales > Pinaceae > Picea > Picea engelmannii. The sequence continues at coordinate 27,029 of ML812694.1, forward strand.
TCCACCAACACGGGAGAAGTGACAGGAGGAAGAACAATGGGAAAATGAACTATTTCCCATAGTTCAAGGTCCTCTAAGCTGAAAGTAATCATGTTCTTCCAAGGGGACTAGTTGCTAGCTCCATCTAGCCTATCTTCTCCCCACATCTGGGACACCGACATGGGTTTACACTAAATCTCACACTGATGCTACACCTACATAAGAACATTGCCTCACTCTTGTCAACATATGTGTGAAAAGAGGCAATAGAACTACAACCTTACTCCTGAAAACATAATGTGATAAGAGGTTGTCAAAAATCATCCTCACTCTTGTCCACACAGGTGTGATAAGAGGTTGTCCACAAGTGTCAAAAATTAGTTCGACAACTGTTAATAAATCTTCCCACAAGATATCCACAAAATCTATCAACACACTATCCAAACAATCTGCCACTAAGCTATCACAAAAATGTCCTCTGAATGCACTAGAAATCAGCAAGTCTTTACCACCAAGGGCTATGATACCATGAAGAGAAACGAGGTACTATCAAGCAACTAAAACTGATCTTTATTTGATCAGATTTTAGCTCTAATTTTGAACTTCCAAAACTGTCCTTTGCTTCCTTTTAGGACAACAAACTGTTTAGTCACCTTTTGCTGATAATTTTTGTGGTTAAGTGTCCTTTTGAGGTGCCCTTGGAAGGGTTTTCATACCAATGATTAGCACATACAATAATAATCAAAACACATAACACTCCTCACAATATTTACAACTCTAAATGTTGATCTACACTTCTAAGTATGCATGAAAATTTGAGACATAAGTTTTTGGTCAACATGACCCATGAAAAACCCCCATGGGGAAAACCAGTTTGGAGTAGATGTATATAGAAGGCCTCAAAGAAAAATTTACAACAAGGAAAACATATACAAGTGAACCTGGTACAATAGCAACCCTTCTCGGAAGCCTTGGAGTCCCTTGAAGATGTTCTTGCTAGCCCCTTAAATCTAGGCACCCTTTGCCTTGGTGCTTCCCTCTTCCTTAGCTAGCCTTTGGACCTCTTTCCTTGCCTCTTTCTTTGACCTTGCCTTTTCTTGTGCCTATAAACCCTTGCTTTCCTTTTCCCTACCCTTGTTGAAGCTCCCTCCTCTCAAGAGTGACTCCCTCCAAAGTTATGGTGCACACTTAGCTCAAGTGCACCCCTCCTCAAAGAAAAAACTCAACAATAGAGTGTTCCCTCCCTTTCCATGCACCCTCCATCTCCCAAAGAGTGCACCTCTCCTAAATAAGAAAGAAACCTCCTCAAGGAGGGCCCTTCCTCTGCTTGATGCTCCTCTTCTCCCAAGAATGTGCCCCTCCACAAGCACTTGCACCCCTCTCTAGATGTATGCACCCTCAAGGAAGAAGTAGCCCATACTCCATGGTGAACTAGACCCAAGCTATGGATCCTCTCAAACCCTTGACCTCATGCACCTTCTCCTCCTCAAGATATGTTCCTAAGAGCTCTATGTCTTCTCCTCTCCTCTCAAGTGAAGAATGAATCTCATCTTTTCCCTATTCTCTCATTTAGTCTCTCTTTGGCCAAACCCTAAAAGATCAATGGCCTAGATCCAATCTAGCCAAGTCTAATCAATTGGTGAGATTTGATCCAAAAATATCTCTTAGGAAACCCACTTTCCTTAGTTTTCTTTATGTCCTTTAACTCACCCACAAATTGAATTAAATGTCACTTTAATGACTTAAGTGACATATTTCACTTTTGACTTAAAATCCTAATTCAAAGTGAAAATAGAACATAAAGTAAAGTAATCAGGGTAATAGTCTCCCTCTTTGTGTTTAGAGACTCACAAATAGAAGGGGACCACTTTCCAAGTTACCAAAATCTCAACAATCTGCGGGCCAACCCATGACATATTTATACATGAATTCTAGGGATCAAAACCCTACTTTACTTATCCCAAAAACCGAATTACAACTCACTATACCTCATGAAAACTCATGTTGACTCATTGTCCGAGCTTGCTTTTCCTTCTTTTACCTCTGCATGCTTCTTTTTCACTTCGACTACTGTTCTTCCTTATTTTGTGCATCTTTCTACTTTCGACATATCGAACTGCTATCCTTCCTTTTTACTTTCTTTCTTCTCTTTCTTTATTATCTGCTTTATTCTTCTACTTTATTCTCTTGCTTTATTATTAATGTGCACTGTACTCCGGAATGTGCCTCTATTGCACACTCTTTTCCTTCCTTGTCTTCTTTCTTCTTTTGTTGCACCTATCCTCCATATTGTTGAGTCTCCATTTTCACACCTCTATTACCCTATATTATCCTCTATATGAGTCAATTTTACCTTTCACATGTGCATATGTTGTCTATTTCCTCCATAAACCTACTTTGTGACCTTGTCCATGTGCATAGAGAGGTAACCTATGTTAAAACATGATTTGTTTGATTTTCTTGATTAAATTGGAATTAAATGATTGATTGTTATGCTTCTAATTAATTTGACTATTATTTAGCATCTTCATGACAAGGAATCACTTCATTCGGTACTTCCACTGGTCTGGTACTACAACAAGCAACTGATCTGGTACTCTGCCTGATCCGGTACGCTACCTGATCCGGTACCAACAATGTAGTGATCCGGTACTACCTATGCATTGATCTGGTACCAGTTCTACGTTGATCTGGTACCAGTTTGTTCCTATTCCAATACCAGCATAGTGCCTCATCCGGTACCACCAGCTTAGCGCCTCATCCGATACTACCAGCCTAGCGCCTCATCTGGTACCATCATCTTAGCGCCTCGTCCAGTACCACCAACTCAACGCCTCATCCAGTACCAACAACCTCGTACCTATTCCGATACCGCATTTTCATTGGTCGAGTACCCATATTCATGACTGTGCTATTCGGGTACTAAACCCTTGCCTACAGGATTTTGGTACCAACTGTGCTAGTCCGATACTAGAAATAATTCGAAATTTTGGAATACTTCTAGAAGAAAATTGGGGAAATGGGTTTTTTCCATAGTGGTGTTTACATGCAGACACATGAGGCATAATTCACCCATATCACACGTGTGGACCTCCATCTCAGGGGGACTGATTCTGCAAAAAATAGTAAAAATCTCAAACTTCCAACTTGCGCCTCGATTTCTATGCATATGGTATCAGATATAAAAATTCAAAGATATGGGTTTTGTCAAAAATATGGAAATTTGTGTGTCACATGGGAATTGTTTCAAAATTAGAATTTGTTTGGAAGATATGGGTGGAGCCCTAACTCAAATCTGCCCAAATTGATGAAAAACACTGATTTTTGGGATTTATCCTAAAATTGTAAAAAATGTTTTCTTAGTTTGGGGATTCAGTTTCATCCATTCCTCCATGTATTTTATGTATAAATAAGACCTCATAGGTCTGAGGAGGTATTAAGGAGAAATTTCATATTGTTATGATGATGTATTGGTTGGTGAACATATATTTTTTGTAAGTCTCTTTACTGGAAAGTAAAATGAATTACAGTTGTTGATCTTGTGCATTTTTGGAACCTACTACCCTATGAATTTTTTGAGCTTCCATGTTGGAATCAGTAAGGGCCCACCATTCTAATGTGGTAATCTTGATGTAAAATATAGCTTAGCTTTTTATTCTTGTAAATGTTTGTTTTATTCTGGTACTCATTTGTGTGTGCCCTGTACCTGTTATTTTGATTTCTTGTTTGAGTTAAAATATGAATTCATAAAGTGTACGCATTGTGTTGGACTTGTATAATTGTTAGATATTTTGAGTAAATTTTGAATGGGATTGTGTTAGTGTAAGTTTGATAAGTGTGGGTCACCAGATCTTTAGTAATTTTACTTAGTTTCATAAACAATAATTTGTGTTGAGATAGTTGTAGAGATTTATAAAATTTTGCATTCCTGAAACTGTGTTCTTTATAGTGACTTTCATAATTTAATTTGAAATTTCAAGTGTGTTGGTACAGGAATAGTTAATATCCCATCATTCACCCTACATGGACCATTAAATGGAGAATCTTAATACACCTAGTGTTTCCTGTGTAGGAACAAAGAGTTTCTTCCACAATTGATTAAGTTATGAGTGATTGCCTTTGAAATATTGTGTGCAGAAAGTTGATTACAATTTACTATTGAAATTAGTTGCTACAGGGGACAAAGTCATAGCCCATCTCTATCCCCTAAACAAGGATTCTGAATTATACATTTCTTGATCAATTTTACTTTCTAGATTTTGAATTGTGTGAAGAGTGTTATCTTTGAAGTGTGAAAACAAAGTGTTGGTTTTAGATTGTTTTCTTATAATGTATATACTAAATAGACATAGGAAACTATATGTTATCAACACATATAGTTCATCAACTCTATTGATTACAAATCCCGGTCGATAATTTATGTTTGGTAATATATTATGCATATAATTGCACCAACACATACTTAGGATTTTTGTGAAACTAAATCCAAATTTCTTGTCCAACAGGTGCCCAACACTCACTTGTGGCTTGTTCTAAGCCACTCAGGCCTGTTGTGTTCTCCTCCATGCTTCTATGAACTTTTAGGAGGCCTCCTTTGTTTTTGCAACATCCTTTATTATTTCTGCATCTATTCCCAAAATTTCTTCTACCCCTTGTGCAGTCAAGGTCGTGAGCTTCTCTTTTTTGTCAGGTGTTTCTTGCTTCACTTTCCCCTGCAAAGTTTCCAATTTTCTTATCACCCTTAGTGCCTCGTCTTGCAACGGTCCTAATCATTGTTGAAGGATCTTCTATTGGTCCCATAATTTTTTGATTGTATCATATGACTACCTTTGTGCCAAAATGGTCGTCATTCATTTAGCCGGTGGGAAAGTGTTTATTCTCTTTGAATCCTTCTACACATTTTCCTGTGCATCCCTCAATTTGGTTTCCACGACCTTCATTTATGTATTCTCTACCAGGTTGGTCTATATCTATGCACTTTCCTCATAGAGTTTTTCACATTCTTCCTCCAGCTTCTTGATTTTTTCTACTGTTGTCATTGTTGTTCTCTCTCTTCTTGCCCAACTTTCTTCTAGAAGTGTTCCTGGCGCTGTGCATGATTGCAAGTACTCAATCCTTGTATGGAATCCTTTGATGACTTTTCCAATTATCGATACTTTTTCCTCCATGGTGGCCTCTACTACTAATGGTACTTCTGGAATTTCCTTATACAACTTTTGGACAACCACTTATGTCTTCTATGCCATTTTATTGACTTCATCCTTCTCTTTTAAGGCTTTATTGTCCCTTTCCTTAGCCCCATTTCTTTCCTTCATCTCTCCTTCCATGTTTTCTTCAACTTAGCTCTTTTCTTGCAATGTTGTTGCATTTCATCCCTCTCATCTGTTTCTTTCGTCATTTCTCTGGTTTCTAGGTCAGCATAGAGCCTGATCTCATGCATAATACCTACTTGCAAGCTTTGTAGTATGTGTATAGGAATCTGTGATAGTAGTATGTTCATGTGACTCATTGTTTTCATATGTTATTGCAGTTCTAGTGTCGGGAACTCAACTGCATATGCCTAGATCTCTAGCACTCTGCACTTGGCTTCTAACTCAGATAGGACTAGGATAACAACCTATTCTTCCTTAACAAGACTTGTGGATAGTCCTTCCTCTGATCTACATTATGGTTTTATTCTGACTACTTCCAAGAGTTTTTTCAATTGTGTTCATTGTTCTTGCACTTGCTGAAGCAATTCTTCTTGCTTGTGCGATGCTTTCTCAACTACTTCTTTTGTGACATCCATAACCTGATAATTGATTAGATCAATGTCATCATCGAATAGAGGATAAATAGACGATACTCTATGTGCTTTCCTATTCTTGCGCAAAGATATTCTCATCCCCTTACCATTGTATTTACTTTTCTCTCCTACCGTTGGGCCTGTTTCTTGTGCATATTCAGTATCTCTGCCCTGGTCATCACCCTATCCATCACCCTGTCTAATACCCTATTCATCTGTGTTGTTTTTCTAGTGTTCTATGTCTATTTCATCCGTTGGAATCTTCCAATATGGATCCCAATCTTGCATAATCATTTGTTTATATTCTTCGATGATCGTGTACTTCATCTGGACCCATTCTTCTCTCAGGTCCATCTTCACCTGTACATACATATGGTGTCGGTCTACACTGAACCATACAATAAGGGTATACACGTCTACCAGTTGTTATGAAATGCGTAGTGTATTCTTGATGTAGTGTTGAATCCTTTCATCATATAAGAAGAACTCGACATTTGTTTCGATCTGTCTTATTTTATTAGTTTTGTACCAAAAGTTTTGGTACTTAGCCGCTAAACATGGCTTACCTCGGAGTCCCAAGAATTGTGCGTCCTCCTTTTCTTCCCATGTTGTGAATGAAATCAAAATTAGTAACCATGAATAATGAAACTCCATGCCTCTATCATGTGCTTTTGTGTTGTCGAGGAGGATTTGGAATAAATAAGGCGCCCATATCATGGAAGTCCCTTCGACGCACTTCTCTATTGTAGTTATCACTCCTTTTGGTACTTGATCTTTTCCGGAATTCCTCAGTATATTGCATGCCAATGCCTGTGGTGCAAGCCTTACAGTTGAGTCACATATGCTTGGCACATCCAATATGTGCACCCCTTGAACTGTATGAAAATTTTTCCTCATTATCTCTGATAGAACCCTATCAGTTTTCTTGTCTACAAACAACGAGTTTGGATATTGTCCTTGTGTTTCTGACCTTGTGGTCCTTGCAATCAAGTCTGTATCTATTGGATGCAATCAAGCAACTTGATGCATGCATTTACCTTGTTTCTCTAGCCAAAATGAGGGATCTTGAACAGGTTTAGTATGCTTTCTCGCTCCATTCCTCTTTCCCATACCTTTGGCACATGTATTCTCTAATCCGTTGTTGGATCTTTCCTCATCTCTAGGTAGTGGTTTTCCACTAGTTTAGGGAAATTCATCATGCTTGTAATATCATGTTCCACATATTTGAGTTGCATCATGCTCCGTAGCATGTATTCATCCATGATGACCCCTTCTGGGATGTGGAAGTCACCAAATCATAGTAGGGAGTCTTTTGCAGTGTTACTAGTGGGGCATTGTCCCTCCTTGGTGGGATGTAGTCTCAAGGAAACCTTGGCTTCAATGATGACACTCCTAGATTTTTGTTGGCATAGGGGTAGACCTAGGGTTCAACGCTACAACAACACACCAACAAAACCCTAACTACCGACCCCTTCAGCAACACCTGCGAAGCAGATGAAGTCTCACCCGAGGTAGAGGTAGGGGTGGTTGCAATACTCCAGTGTCTGCAACCTTAGTTGGGACACAGATATGTGATTCTAACCACTTAACAAAGAACTCAATAGTTATATTTATCAATATTCAGTTCTTAGTTACAACGCAGTTAAACCCTAATTATAGTACAACACAACATTCAACCAGATCTAGCATCTAACAACACTTAGCATGACAAAACAGATCAAATCTTAATAGATTCAACACTAAGAACATGTATATCAGTCAGATCTAACATCCATCCATGTTATTAAGCACTTAGCATCGACGGATCATTCATCTATATTAAATCACTAAGCACATTAACATATAAGCACATCAACACATTGCACAAAGTAGAGCAACACAACATGTACGTGGTTCATCCCCACCCTAGGGCTACGTACACCAACTCTTCTCTTCTTTATTATATTCTTCAATAGGTTACATGCATAGAGCCTCAAAAACCCTACTCCACAGAGGACATGAGATCTGCGCAGCTCGCTAGATCCTCCTTCCCTGAGTAGATCTAAGCACACAACCTTCTACAGTCTCTTACAATGACTTGCACTTAGCTCTACAAGTCTCACATAGTATGTACCAAAGCACTTACACTCTTGATCACACAAATCCAAATCTAGCACTTAGCCAACTTGCAACAAATACTTCTTCCATTGCATAGCCTTCTATTTATACATACAAAATAGGCCTAAACATGGGTAAACCCACGGGCCGATATCCCCATACCTGTTACATAATCCCAAGTCCAAAAAAGGGCCCTAAAAGGGGCTGAGATCCCATTATCTCTACTTCATCTTGCACTCCTCCTTCGACAGCCTGTCGAAGTCCCAAAATCCGGTCAAACATGACCAAGAATCCTCAAAACTTGGTCAAGGGACAATAAGCCCCCAACACTCACCTGTGACTCGTCCCGAGTCACTCTGATATGGCTAGTCTTTCTTAAAAATCCTCGAGCTTGGCTCAAGCTACTTCAATTTGTTGTTGTGATACAACCTCCTGTTCAGTGAACTCTTGCATGATTGCTTGGTTGACAGGTCCTTCGAGGCGTTGTACAACTGCAGTGACAACTTGTTGCAGTTCTGCTCCTCGACCTTCGATTTTTGTGAACAGTTGGTAAGCCTCATTTTGTATAGGTTGGAGTCTTTGAGTTACTTCCATAACTCTGCTCTGAATAGTATCGACCTACTGCTGGGAAGTGCGCTACTCTTGAGATCGCTTCATTATTTTCAAAGCTGACAGGGGCTTCAACTGCGCCTATATTGTCTCTACTTGATACTTCGTATCCTGGAGCTGTGACTCCAGTGCCTTCAGTTCTGGATTCTCAGTTAGTTGTTCATATGTCTGGGCACTACGATCACTCAGTTGCTTGCATTCTAGGGCAAGCACTTTTATTCTTTCAACCGTGCTTCGAGCATTTGCTTCCCTTTGGTCCCTTACATATTGCAGGGTGTCAGGTACGGTACGGAGATCTAAATCTGTTATTTGTTGCTGTAGCTATTGGACATATTCAGCAAGCTACTCTACTTGATGTGTTACTCAGTCTTTAGCCTGTAGCTCTAATCTTTTCACAGAGAGGAGGGTTTTGTTTACTGCTTCTTTTACTTCGAATTGTTTTGCGAGCAACTGTTCTTTCTCTTGATGCATCTGTGATTTCTCTGCTTCAAACTTGGCCTGGAGAGAAATATTCTCTTGTTCTTCAATTCCGCGTTGTTCTACAATTTCACCTTGTACTTGATTCAAGGTCTGGGTAGATTGTTCTGCTTCTTCTTGTGCGCGACGAAGACGAGCTTCGACCGCATCAGCTAATTGGTGGAGTTTGGCTGGCTCATCCCTCAACTTTGGATCTCCTGATGACAAGGGCGCAATGGACACTACATGGCTGGACTAAAGGGCCTATTGTACCCCTCAGAACTCAAATTTAAGTCTATCATACATTTCCTCCTGTTTAGCTTCTTGTTTCTTCACGATTTGGAGCGAAGCATCGTTGAGGGCGTCTATGATGAAGTCAAAGTCATCAGTAGTATGTACGGTCTTCATCTTGGTCACAGTGGCTCTTGATTTATTCCAGGAAGAAGGTTTCAGGGAAGAAACCTTTCTCTTCTTCAAGGGATCGGTCTCATCTCCTGTAAGTGTTACTTCGCCTTGCTTCTATTCAACTCCTGTGCTATTTATGTCTTCTACTTCGTCATCACCCCCTCGGTCAGGTGATACTGAAGCAGTATTTCCTGATGCACTGCTTAATTCTTGTAATTCTTCGGTCTTCTTCGTTTTACTAGGTATGGGTGTATAATGCATGGTTTCTGGGTTGTTAGGGTCGGACATCTCTGTAGGGTTTGTTGGAATAAGGAGTTCTGTCGAGCAGTCCTTAGTTATCACCTCAAGATCCTCTTCCGTGAGCTTGTAGTACGACTGCAACTAATCCTTATGTTCATTTGCTCGCGCTGTGAGGTAGATGAAGTGTCGATCTACGCAGAACTTCATCATAGGTTGGAATGTCTGTAAGGTGTTCAGAGTCATGAGAGGTTCTGCTTCTATGGATCTCTTCAATTGAAGGTAGTATGCATGATAAACAACATTCAAATGCCAATGTTTGTTCATATCACTCGAGTGCCAAAGGGTAGCGAACTTCACAGCAAGCTGCTCGAATGGTTCAATATATGGGAATGTCGCACCTTCCGGCATATCCCAGGCAACAAAGGAGATAAGGATCAAGAGCCAGCTGAATGGAACTTGTAGCCTTGACCCTAGGCTTCGCGATAGTCTAGCTCCAGCTGCTTCACTAGGTACTTCGCCCAATTCATCTGTAAACCTTCTACGCACTTTCCTGTGAGGTCAAAAACAAATCCTGTGACCTATGTAGGTCTGTTATTCCTTACTAAATTTCCTAAAATTAACTGACAGGTGAGGCGCACTGCCCCATTCTAGATGGAGGCTACCTTGTAGCCTCACGTTCCCTTTTCGACATCACCATATGTATCCTTGATTTTCTATGCTAGTGCGCAATCTGTGGATTTTTTTGGATAGAACTCCTATGGATTAGGTCCTTTCAGACTCAAGATTGTGATCCTATGGATCAATGTCGAGTTGACTATAATCCAGTGGTCTAGCCATAGGTAGCCACCATGGTAACATGAAAGAAATAACTTGACATAGGCATTCACTCCCTGGTGCCTTTCGAAGTGTGGGATCTTCATGAAATTTAATAGAGTGGACTACGTGAGGTTCATCATCCACGGCTGAGAGATTATCTTTGAGTTCTTCCCCTTCGTCTTGGTCAGGTACTTATATGAGACAAGCATAATGTAGTTTTTGCAATCTCCGAGGTTGAAGTCACTGAACTTCAATGCTGTGATCTTATCCTGTTGTGTGCGAACTACGCGTATCACCTTTGGGAGGTACGTAGTAATCATGGTGTACTCAAATTATCTTGGCACACTATCTCGACTCACTTCCCTAGCTAGAGGTGGGATGTAATCTGGCAATATGGACTGGATCAACTTCGCATTGGCTAGGTCGTCTTTGTGTTTGGTTCTTTTTTCTGTTGATGGTTGGGATGATCCGTCTCCATGAGCAGTCGACAGAGAGGATTGCAGTCCTCTCGTCGATGATTCTTGAATAATTGCAGATATCGCTCTTTCAAACATAACCCTTTCAGTCATTAGCTCAATAAGAAATTCTTCGAAATTTTTCTCTGCAGCGCTAAGCTCGTCCGACATGAACGCTTGTGGTTGAATGTCTCAGGTTCGAAGAGTAATTGTTTGATGCAATGGGATAGATGGCACTAACGTGGTGGTCACTATGCAAAATCAACTAGGATGCAAGCTCTGATAGTCACAATTGGAAAAAGTGTTCTCGTTGTGTGGCACGACGGGATAAATAGATAACGCGGCAACGAATCTCTTGCAATGGGCGAGAAGCCTTCATTAACTCAGTTCTATCCATTGTGGTGCAATCCCAACGATCTGGTGGCTAAATTTCTGAGCATAAATGCCTTTCTACCCATTTGGGCCGTCGGTCGAACGGTTATACTGTCTCTAACGTCTATATTGCTTCACTATGGCAAAGTGCCATGTGACGTTGTTCTGATATTCCGGCGAAGCTCCAATTTTGCAAATTTTCCTTCCGCGAAGTTCCCTCGGGAACCTTTTGTAACTTTTCAATCTTACCTCTCTTCTTACTTAGTTTTCTATCCTTCTTTCCAGTGAGCTTCATCTCGGGATTCCTTTTTCCATTATGATTATTATCTTCTTTCGGTAGAGTTACTTCACACTGTTAAGGTTCTTTACTAGAAATCAGGGGTGATACTTCATCTGTATCTAGAATAGGTACTTTAGTATTCTGAGGGTCTTCTAATGTTTTTCCAACTTCGACATCCAAATCTCTGGTTTGAAATAGCTTTGCCTCGTTCTTCAATCAAGTGTGCAATCCTCCTAGTCATGAAATCTTTTAACTCTTGCTGATTTTGTTCTAAGGATCCTTCTTCCTTCTGACCTGATCTTTTTCAATCCACGGTTTTCATAATAACATAGAAAATGGAGTGTTATTCTCAATAAATTTAACAACTTCAAATTCTTCCTTTGTCGAAGTTCCATGAGCACTCATAGATATAATGGTAAGTCTTCCACATAGGGTTATCATCTTTCCTCTGAATAATCCCATTCCTCCCAACGAATGAACCATAACAGGCTTTCCTAGAATTTCCCAAGTTCTTTCAGTCATTATATTCACCCGTGTTTCCTCATCTAGAACACAGTCAATGTTGTAGTCTCCTATTCTTTCTTTAATGTACTCTTTTTCTTTAAAGATCTCTGATAAACTAACATGTCAATGATCATTCAGGGTTTCTTGCATCTGTAGTAATACTTTCTCTGATCCTTTCTGGGTTTCTGTCATAATCTCAGTTTCTGGATCTTCCTTAGGGTTTTCTTGGTTCATATTCATTCTTTCGACTTTAGCAATCATTCTAGGACAATCCAATACTTCATGGTCCAGAGCTTTGCAACATAGGCAACTAGGTCTTTTACCAGGGAATTCCTTAGCCATATGTCCTAGTCTTCTACAACTGTAACAAAGGGTTAATCCTCTCTTTCTTTTAAATGATCTCTAGCCTTTCCTGTACTGTGCGCTAGGATCATGGTAGCTAACCTGCAAAAGATTCTTTCTAGGATCCTGTATCCATTTTTTAGTCCAAACATTCTTTCTATGAATAGGTATAACATATCTTTCATTATTCTTATCAGATCTACTCATATCAAATCTTCTTTCTTCTATCAGTGCCCTAGTTTTCAAGCTAGGATAAATCTTATCAAACATACCTAGATCCATACTTTAGAAACAAAATTTTTCACTAATCTTATCTTCAGCATAGCACAAAGCTTCCAGATCTTAAAAAATTTCACTGTTCTTACCTTTATCAGAGCACAAAGCGTTCATATCTTACCTCTTTTCTTCAGATCCAACTTCTTTCTTTAGCACTGAGCTTCACAAATCAACTAGAATATTGCGCACTAGAGCGACAGATCTATGCATAGAGATTTCACAATTTCAGGTCAGGTCTTTGCACAAAGATTCGTTTTCCTCAGTTCCCATCATTCACAGTTTCAGGTCAGATCTTCACACAGAGCTTCTTCTTCCTCAGTTCCTAGCAATCATAGTTTTAGGTCCCGGAAACGAAACCATTTTTTGGCATAGGGGCAAACTGAGGGTTCAACGCTACAATAATGCACCAAAAAAACCCTAACTACTGGCCCTTTCGGCAACACCTGTGAAGCAGATGAAGTCTCACCCGAGGTAGAGGCAGGGGTGGTTGTAGGACTCTAGTGTCTGCAACCTTAGCTGGGACACAGATCTGTGATTCTAACCACTTAACGGAGCACTCAATAGTTATATTTATCAATATTCAGTTCTTATTTATAGCGCAGTTAAACCCTAATTATAGTACAACACAATATTCAACCAGATATAGCATCTAACAACACTTAGCATGACGAAACAGATCAGATATTAACAGATTCAACACTAAGCACATGTATATCAGTTAGATCTAGCATACATCCATGTTATTAAGCACTTAGCATCGACAGATCATTCATCTATATTAAATCACTAAGAACATTAACATATAAGCACATCAACACATTGCACAAAGCAGAGCAACAAAGCATGTATGTGGTTCATCCCCACCCTGGGGCTACGTCCACCAAATCTTCTCTTCTTTATTAGATTCTTAAATAGGTTACATGCACAGAGCCTCAAAAACCCTACTCTGTAGAGGACAGGATATTTGCGCATCTCGCTAGATCCTCCTTCCCTGAGTAGATCTAAGCACACAACCTTCTACAGTCTCTAACAATGACTTGCACTTAGCTCTGCAAGTCTCACATAGTATGCACCAAAGCACTTTCACTCTTGATCACACAGATCCAACTCTAGCACTTAGCCAACTTGCAACAAATACTTCTTACATTGCCTAGCCTTCTATTTATACATACAAAATAGGCCTAAACATGGGTAAACCCATGGGCCAACATCCCCATACCCGTTACATAATCCCAAGTCCCAAAAATGGCCCTAAAGGGGGTCAAGATCCCATGATCTCCGCTTCATCTTGCATTCTGTCTTCGATAGCCTGTCGAAGTCCCAAAATCCAGTCAAACATGACCAAGAATCCTCAAAACTTGGTCAAGGGCCAACAAGTTTCCTCAACCTTTGGTTCTACTGGTTCTGCTTTTGTTCGAAATTTCTTTGGCACAACCACTATTTATTTTGGTGGTGGCATTTATGTATCCTGGTTTACCAGTTACAATTTGCTTTGGATCTGGGTTTTTTCTCGGATCTTTTATGCATTTCTTGGCTCTCTGTTACTTGCATGTAACTCTAAGTGACAATAACTAATGTTTGTCACCCGTTTACATCTTTTGTGCCCCTTCACTAGTTATCCATGTCCCTTCGCACCTGAATTGACTGTCTAGTCTATGAGTGGTGTGATGAATGCTTAATTTATTGTTTCTTTATTGCCATATATTATGTTGGATTTGTTCCTCGTACTACCAATCTGTCACGGTTCTCGACGAAGCCTTCTATTAATGACTATGGCTTTGATGTACATTTCATTATTTATGGTTTTTTAACTGTCATTTATGTGCTTTAATTCCATTAACAATCCTATAATGTGCTTGACATTTTCACACACTTAACTATCTTTATGTTGTTTATGTTATCTATGTGATACTCCCTTTTTATGCATGATACTTCTTCCTGTTTACCTTTGTACTTTTGAGTTTTTTCCCTTTTTATAATTTTCTTCCGTTTTCTACTTTTTTTGTTTGTTTTTCTATATTTTATCTCCTTACTATAGAATAGCTACTATGATACATGTGTTCTCATGCAATCCAACCTAATACGTGGTTGGAGATTGGTTTTGGAGTTTGGGTGGACTGTTACAGGGGTGCACCAGGTTGCTGTGAGTTTTGGGCTCGAGGGCCAAGAATCCTCACGGAATCCTGGAGCTAGGGAGTTGGACAGGCTCTGTTCCTAGCTGGCAGGGAGGAAGATTTGGTTTTGGGTAGAGTTTGGGCAGAGCAGTAGAGAGGACAACCAGAGGTCGGGAATTTAGCATCAGACAGAGGTATTTTTATTTATGCATTCTCATGAATATGTGATGGTTATTTAAATTTATTAGCATGTTGTTCATGAATTTAAATTTCTGTTGCTTATATGCAGAATAATGAAATTGCTTATTGCTTATACGTCGAAATAATCTTAATTGTTTAAATTTACAAAATTTTTTAGGCTTTGTTAAATTAGGGCATTACATTTAACAACAACCTAAAAATATTGTTCCTGAAACATCAATAACCACCTACATATTCTCCCCCCCAACACTATCTTGTTCACTAAGTATTTTAGTGTAGAATGGTCTATGTACACTTAAAGTGAGAAACCAATAAATAATGTCAAAAAAATTTCATTGCATATACCATTGCCAATCCTTCTCATTATGTTGTAGTGTAATTCTTCTCTGCTATGGAAAACTTCCTACTTGTGAAATTGATTGGGTGATATATGTCTTCTTCCCTTAGTTGAGATGGTATTGTGCCCAAAGCTATGGACGACGCGTCTACATGAACATGGAATTCATTGTTCCAATATGGAAAGATCAAAATCGACATGATCACTAATTTTTGTTTTAAGGTGTCCAAACCATTATGATAGTCCTCGTTCCATTGGAACTCTGCTTCCATCTTCAACAACTTCTCCATAGGTGTTGTAATTTCTGCATAACCTTTGATAAACTTCCTGTAATATTCTATGTGACCTAGAGTTTCCCTCAACTTTCTGACTGATGTAGGTGGTTGTAAATCCAGAATTATTGCAATCTTGGAAGGATCCACTAATAATCCATGTTTGCAGACCACATCACCCAACAAAATTCCAAAAGGTGCACAAAAAATACACTTCTTCAAATTTAGTGAAATCTAACATTGTATACACCTATCCAACATTAACCTAAGTACTTCTATGTGGTCCTTAAGTAGACTAAAAATAGTCCAATAATGTAAGTACACTTCAAGGAACTTATGAATAAATTCCTTAAAAGTTGCAACCACAACTCTTGAAAAAACAACAGGTGCATTCTTCAGTCCAAAAGGCATTACCATGTACTGATAACTTCCCCACTATGTCGCAAAAGTAGTATTATACCTATTGTTATCGCACGGTTTGTAGGAAAGGTCCAAAGGCTTGAGTCAGGGCTTGTAACCGGCGTAACAGGAGCTTCCCCACCCACTGTCACCTCGATGGGGGGCTCTTTCTATTTAGGAGGGCAAGTCCAAGGGAGACGTCCCCAAGGCAATCTGGTTCAAGGAAGGGCTAAAGGTAAAATGCCAAGTCAAGAGTTTCCCTTTCACAGATTGCTGCCCAAGAGATAATCAAAAGAAGTCTTCCCACTGACGATGCACCTGTTTGCGAGACAAAACAAAGAAAAAGACTAGATTGTGCCTGCAGTGGATTAGTACTTCATAAAACCAATGACTATCTCTTAAAGATATATATGAGCAATAAATGGATATAATTATTGACGAAGTCAATGATTATCAAAAGCAAAGATCAAAACACTTCTTCAACAATTATACAAGAAGCATTCAATATGTGCAATTAAACCATGTATCATATCATTAATGCAATGCCAATGTCAAATCAAGCTCATATATAATGCTGCCACGTCACCTATATTGCTTCTGCAATAGGTATGACGTAGGCTTTAATCAATAGACCTAAATAATGACAAGGAGTGAAACGTTTGAGCAAAATAGTTTAGGAACACAAATATCAACTCAATGCCAATGAATAGAGCTGCTAACTATCACAACGTTGCAGGTATAATCAGATGATAAAGAGTATGACGTCAGCCCTATGATACTTTTGTTGCAGTGTGACATCAAGCCTTGCCAACCAGTCAATTTGAGAGGAGAAGGCCAACGTTTTATCAAACAATCTTATAAAATTTAATCAACAGCTCATCACCAATCAAAAGAAGAGACAAAATCAAATATCTAAGCTTCAAACAAGAGTTCTAACCATGTATGACGTCACAGCTATACAAATTTTGGTGTTCTGGAGGTTAGCTAGCCAAAGTGGACGTTTTGACAAATTCAACCAGCAAAAATGTAATTCAACTCCACGGCTACAAAGAGAAGACAAGGCCGCACCTTTTAGTCCAGGCAAAAGTTCAATCAAGGCCACACGCTATCTCTTAAAGTTAGTTTCAAATCTAGCTAGGGTTAGAAGTAGGGTTAGTAGGGTTTGCAAATTTGAAATAGTTTGAAAGAGTTTTAAGACACAACAAGCTTCAAGATCAAAATTAGACTAGTGCCTTGGGTTAATGGAGTCAAATGGAGTGTAGCTAATGGTTTAGAAAGAGTTCAAACCTAAGGACAAGAGACTTAGGGTTTAATGGTGTTGCTAAAGCAAGGCCACAAACCCTAACCCTAAAGAGAAAAGACTAACCTAGGTGTAGCTAAAGCTAGGCCTAGAGCTTCAAACCTTTCCTTAAGACTTTCTTGGCAAAATGGCTAGCTTAGAAGTAGAAGTCTATGGGGATCAAGGCCAGGCATCTCTGTGTATGACCAGTCAAAAATGTCTCGGTATTCCTGGAAGACATCTTTGTAGACAGTGATTTCTTCAGGAGAGCATGCGGCACCAATGGTGATTTCCTCTATGACTCCAGATTTGATGGAAATATTGATTTTGATGGTGGGGGAAATATTGGCTATATTGCCTTCTTCAAAAGCATCAGGGGAAGAGATGGGTTTATTGAACCAATCTATATGCCCCAATGGGAGAAAATATTTGGTTTCAACTGCGTATATGGGGTTTTGGTTAGGAGACGCAAAGGCTTCCTGTGAAGGAAAGAGCGCTCTGTGATTGAGCGCATCCCATGGGAAATTAGGTTTAGTTAACTCCGCAAGGATGTCTTCATCGCAGTGAAATTGTCAAGAATATAGAGGATCAAGAGGAGTGACCCTGGTGACTGTCACCATGTAGTTGTCTTCTGGTGATAAAGAAGCAGGGGGGGTGATGCAAGGGGATTGGGATGGTTCGCTCGACATAAACCAAATATCAAGATACTGTGGGTTGAAAATGGTAGTTGGGTGTAGAATTTCCATGGGGAAATGAATTGGAGAATTGGGGGGATTTGGGGGAAAATCCTCATATAAATCATCCATGAACCATGGGGGAGTAGGGAGGGGCTTAGGTTCGGGTGAGAAGATATGAACCACATCAAGTGATGGGGTACGGGTACTCACTGGTTCTGCTGGAAGGGAGGGTGTAGGGTTTTGAATAAGGGCCATTTGGTGATGCCTATATTCAATAATCATAGGACATTGATATGTGAAATGATCAAGTGATTCGCATAGACAGCAAGGACACCTCATACGTTCATTGACTGAGGTCATGACATGTGTTGGGGATGATGTAGATGGGGTGGGTTCTTTCTTAAATATCTGGCATACTGTTGTTAGTGTCTGTCGGAATTGAGGTAATGTTGGACAATGGTGTGTATAATGGCCATATTCTGAACAGATGGCCCATGTTGGTTCACAGGCCTTTGCTACTTGTGTTAGGGGAGATAGCAGCAGTACTGGATGAAGTGACGAGTGGTGGTGGTGCTCGAGGGAGTTGAATTAGATTGTGTAGCTCTGGTAGATTTGGGCATTTGTTGGTGGGGTGTACGTCTTTCTCACATAGTACGCAAGGAGGTTGGACACATGGGGGAAGTGGAGCAGTGGGATCTTTCTTTTTTTGTCTACCCCCAGCTGTAGCAGGGGTGCTAGTGAGTGGGGGTGTGGGTGGGATGGTGGGCGTAAGTATTGGAATCTGCATCGGGATTCCTTCTTTTTGGGGAGGGAGGGATGGTTGAGGGACCATCTCAAGTGGATGTAAATACCAGACTGGGATTTCTAGCACCATATTAGGAAGGGTGAGCGTTGCGGCTACCTGGAAAACGTGTACACCCAGTGGGGGATAAAATAAATGGATTTGGGTAATGGCTTGGGGGACTGTTTCCCAAATCGGAATATGGCAATAGGGTAAGGTGAAATCAAGAATAGGTGAAGCTGGAGGGTTTTCAGGGAATTCCTGAGGAAGAAGCTCTGCGACTAATGGGACATCAGATATAAGAGAGGCCTCATTGGAAGGAAGGGTATCTCCAATTTCATTTCCATTGGATGAGATGACACATACCTGTGCAGAAGGATAAATGAGCGGTAGTGCTCCATGGTATGTCCCTAACAAGGATGGGTCTTTGAAAATTTTGGGGCCCATCTCGATGAGTGGGTAAGTGTCGGGATTAGTGTGGACGAAAGGGAGGATGTTATGGATGTTGGCAGATGGGTTAGGCTCATAATGTGAGACCTGATCAATGGCGATGATCTTCCCATTATGGGGGAACATCATGGTTCGAAACACAGAAGAGGCTACTTCCTTCATAGCGTACATGTAGCTACGTCCAAACAAGATATTGTAATCAAGCGGGACATCGATAACCTCAATGTCAATAAGAATGGTTTTGCCCCCGAGTTCGATGGGGACATTTTGGAAGAGCCCCTCGGGAGAAGAGGGTCATCCATCGTAAGTCCTCAGAGTAATGGCAGATGGTATGAGCTCTGGAGAGCCAAGTTTCTTCCAGACGGTTTTGGACATGATGCATGTGGATGCACCTTCGTCAATAATGCAGCAGTGGTCTGTGATGTTCTGGATTTTAACTAGTATTTGGAAAGCTACCAAAGCGGGGAGATGAGGTTCCCCACTATCGAGATCGAAGGTGATGAGTCGAGTATCATTAGGTTCGACTACCCCTAGAGAAAAAATTAATGACTTTCGTTGAGTAGGACATGTTTAAAGAACTTCTAAGACTGACATGGCAACAGGGGATTGTGCTAAGTCATCGACTAGACTATAATTGTGGGTCACCCTAACCTGAGGGTTGTTGACATTCCTTCGTAATGGGATGTGAGGGATGTGAAGAGGTGTTTCAATATTAGGGCGTAGAATCATCAAAGGTGGGCCAGTTGTGACTGGGGTGGCCTCTGAGGTAGTGGGAGTAGGGTCAGAGGGTGCGTTGTATTGACAACTGCACATTTGTATAAGGACTTATTCCTCATTAGTGAGGAGGATAGTGCGATCTGTAGGAGGGCATGGGTTGGCGTGTTGTCTTATCTATGGTGGGGACAAATACATCTCATGTTGGGTGTTCATTACCCCTTAGTGTTGTATGGGCTTTTGTAACACGGTTGGGGGGGGTTGTTGCACATATTGTTGTGGGGCCTGCTGGGGAGTGGGTGGTACTGGGGGACATGGTCCATTTTCAGATTATTTCATTCGTTTGAAGTCTGCAATTTGGTGGAAATGGTGAGTATAATGGTCATACTCACCGCAAAGGGTGCAAGGGAAGTTTGTCCTAATATTTTTGTTGTTCTTCCCTTGGAGTTTGTTGTTATTTCCCCCTTGGGGGGTCTGGTTCCCTTGGTTCTAGTTTCCCCCAGCAAGTTGGTTCTATTGGGGTTGGTTTTGGTTTCCCCCTGGTCTGGGATTATTATTGTTTCATTTTTTTCCTTTCTTTTTGGCATTGTTTGACTAATGGTTCAGATTATCCATATTCAGTTGTTCAAAATTTTGATACTGCTGAATGGGAGAGGGTTGAACAAAATTAACCCCAATGTGTGGTTGCCCTTGTGGAGAAGTAATGGGCTAGGGAGGACCAGGAAATGGAAAATATGGATTATTCTATGGTAATGATCCATAGGGTGTATAGGAAGGCGTGGCACTTTCACTAGTGCTTAGGGTGTAAGTAGAGGTATAGGGGGTACCAGAACTAGGTTGGGTTGCGGGGCGTGTTGTGGGTGTTGGTAGCGGTACACTGATGGGTGGAGGAAATGTCAAGGGGTATGGTTATTGATAAGGGGGAGGAGGATAATAAGGGGGTCTGCCATATGTTGGTGGATATTTAGGTGTTCCATACATAGGTGGTTGTTGGGGGTGTGAATTGTGGTGTGTAGTGGTACTAATCAATCCATATGTTGAATGATACATCCCAGGTTTGTCTTGGCCAAATGGCACGGGTCTCGGGGTGTCAGGTAGTACTATATATAAATACCCTGACTGTGAATAAATGAGTTCAAATTGTTGGGCCTTGTTGATGGCTTCTTCTTCCAATTGGGGGAAGATGGCGTCCACATCTTTGGCAAGGAGGGAAACAAGTGATTTGAGAAACCAGTTAAGGCATTGTTGCGGGGTGGCTTCAGCTTTGCAGAGACTACGTCGCTGACACCATTCGTGAATGTGGTCAGTGATGTGCATGGCAGAAGTTTGTTTAAACTCTAAGAGTAATTCGAGACCATTGTCATGATGAATTGGTAGTTGAAAGAAGGTCAGAAATGCTTTGGCCAATGATTCAAGGGTCACATGGGACCTAGATTTTTCTTCTACATACCACTTGGTCGATGGGCCAGTGAGTGTGCATTGAAATAGTATCAATTAGACAGAGTCATCCATAATGCTATTAGAGGAGCACCATAAATGGAAGGTCATGATATGGTTGGTTGGGTTGTCTCCTGCTTTTCCTTCAAACTTGGGGATGTATGAAGGTAGTTTGGTAGACATTGCAGACCATGTGGGGTCATGCAATATAGGATCATTAGTGAGTTTAGTCAGATCTGGTATGTTGAGGGAAGCCAAGTATGGCATCTAGGGTTGTGGTGGAAGATTAGTGCCATCCATGGTGGGAATTTTTTGTGTGACTGACCCCGAAAGAGGGTTTGTTCCGGCCATAGTGTGAATGTGGGGTGTACCTGACCTATGAAGGGGGCTAGATGGAGTTGTACTTCCTCCTTGAGAAGAAGTGTTCCCCCCTCTTCCGTGTAAAGGAGAGTGTGGGGATGGTTGACCTTGGGAAGTGAACCCAAGCAAAATGGAACCAAGTAAAGCTGATCCCAAGACAGTAGCACTCACAGGGGTGTGAGAAAGTATGGCCAATGAGTTGGCAAGACTAGGAGCTCCCCCTAGAATGGGAGGGATATTTAGCAAGTGTCTAGAACAACGGGAATTCTATGGGTACCCTATGATGTCGGACTAGCAAAGGGGATGTGTGCAGGTGGGGATGAGAGAAAATAAATGAACATGAGTCTTTATAATTTTTTAACCTTCAAAATATCCTTCACAATCGTATGTAATTATAAGAGCATCATACATAAATCAATTTGATAAAGAAGCATACATGTGGGTAGATTGATTTTGTCTGCGTGGGAGAACAAAGAAAAAAATGCTCGTGTCCTAAAAGACGTAACATCCTTACTCTCAAATAGCATTGGACCTTCCAATAGTACTCGACAGTGGGGTCTGAAGCCACTGGAAGAGGAACTAGTGAAGGATTAAGTAATTGGTTATAATGAGGGGTAGAGGGTGCATATCCCGAAAGAG
Source organism: Picea engelmannii (assembly GCA_009831015.1). Classification (NCBI taxonomy): domain Eukaryota; kingdom Viridiplantae; phylum Streptophyta; class Pinopsida; order Pinales; family Pinaceae; genus Picea; species Picea engelmannii. Next base: position 49,305 of record ML812694.1, read on the forward strand.
CTAGTGATATTTCCCAATCGCCACACAAAATCCGATCAAGGTGCAATTGCAGCCCACAATTGCCACCTGGGTAGATGTCCTAAAATTTGGTCACTAGGTACCTCAGTCAAAGTGCGGAATTTATATTTTTGGCCTCAGAAATGGGTCACGAGTTGGATCCCGTCCAAGAGGTGGGTGCCTCAAGGGGGGGACACACAGAACAACCGGACCTCGGCCTTCAACCCTTCATGGGTGTCTCCCTGCCTTATGGTGTAGGAACACTTGACTTGGAGGATTTAAAGTTCCCTATTTGATAACTTCTATTGTTTGAAGATGTGAGAACTAGATAACGGGGAGTTATTTGGATGCCTATCCCTGAAATCCTACCTAGACTAAAAAATTTATTTTGGCACCTCTTGTGAAGGAAAACTTAGTGATTTTTTAGAAAGATTTTAGGTGTGGTTGTTTGAGAGGTTGGGGGTGTGAACCAACGATGTTGAAATTAAGTGGGAGTGGATAGTTTTTGTCAAGAAAAAATGGTGGGGTGTTTCGAAATCCCGTTGGAGGAAACTTACTTCTACCTCCACGATTTCTAGATAAAACTATGTCAGTGATTGGTGAACTTTGTGTGTGAAAAAGTGAAAGTGTGCCAAATTTTTTTAATAAATTAGGTGCCACCTTGTTGCATGTGGACTTCGTGTGGTCCTTACAAGTCTTGATTACCTAATTAACTAAATGTCATTGGTACAACCTTGTGGAATTTAAAGTCCCTAGGAAACTAGCATGTGGACATGTGGGTCCTTACTATTCCTTTAACTCCCTAGTGTGATTTAATCTAAGAAAGATTTGAAACTATCCTAGATTGTGGACATGTGGGAATGTATGGGCCCATTACAAAACCTTTAAACTTCCCTAGTGATTTAATCTAAGAAAGTAAATTCCAACACTATCCTATCTTTGTAGCATGTGGGCATGTATGGGCCCTTACAATTTAAAGATGTGTTTGAAAAATGAACTAAGAGGAGTCCCGAGGGGGTTGTTGTCCTCTCGTAAAGATTTCATCTTTTTTAAGGGAGATGAAATTTTCCCTCAATCTCTTTCCGATTCTCAAGATTGCTTTGGGGCGCGAGAGAAGAGCATACTCAAAGATTGATATCCAATTTCTAGTCCCAATGCAAGTTTTATATGTGATGTAGAATGATTCCAACTTAGACTTTAATCAAAGCAAGCCATCCATGTGGCAAAAATGAAAGAAAAAGAGGAAATAATGATTTTAACCCCCTAAGTGCCTATGTTTTGACTAATCCCTTCATATGGAGAGGGTATCTAAGTGTGGTGCATATTACAATCTTCATGGAATCAATTTTGAGAAGGCTATGGGCCCTCAACAAATCACAAAAACCCTTACAATATTTGATTTTCTGGGCAGATGCGTAGGTCTCAGAGTAGACAAAGGCACATTGGGCACCAATGCACAGATTAAAAATGACCTTTGGGTGCAGTGCGCAGAGGGCACTGAGAAACATAGGGGGTTTTGTGCACGTGCTCAGAAGATGCTCCTGTCGATTCTAACACACGTGCACTTGTTGTTACATGTGAAAGAAATTCCGGATGAAATTCTCTCAACTCAGCTTTGAATTTGGTTTTTTACAGGTCATCTTGGGCCGGTTATGGTTCCTGCAAGTTAAAGAAACAAAAGGAAGAGCTAAAATAACCCAAATGGGTGAGGAAATTGATACCTTTCCCCAATGGAGTTGCCAATCTGTTGCACCTCTTTTGTCACCTAAATGAACAAAATAGAGATGCTTACAAGCCCAGTTGGGTTAGCTAGGCAAGACAACAGTGAAGGAAAGAGTTAGAAGTATAAAGCATAAAAGATAAGCAAAGAACTAAACAAAGAGCATTAAAAGAAACTAAAATAGAGTGCATAAGGACATTAGAATAAGAAACAAACAACACTCATGCCACCAACAGAAAGGATTGTATTAGTGGAAATAAAACACCAAATAAAAAGGGAGACTTTGGGTCCCCTCTTCCTCCAAGGGAGAGCTCTTGGACACCCAAATATTGAGCTCTTCTTACAAGTAACAAACTAGAATGAAATGGTGAAGAGAATCCAAAGCACATTCACTCAAGAGGTGATATGAATGGCTAAATGAAAAGGTGCTTATATACTCTTGATAAGAAAATAGGCTTCTCCAAGAGAATATAAGCAGCATAACAATACAAATGAATTCCTTGAAAATGTAGTGCACCCATGGCCTCTTTTTATAGCATAGCTTTGAGGCATTATTCAACCAGCTTTAGTGTGAACAAGGGGCCCTTTAGGGCACCTTTAGGTCTTTGACCAGCCTCCCATTCGGATTCAGCCGAGATTTGGGTGTCAAATTGACTTGGAAGCTGAACCAGAAGTGGGTGGAAGGCCGACCAATATCATAAATGCGTCGTTTTGAGGTATGCGCAGCTTTTTGCGTCCACAGTCACGCATCAGGCACATGTGCATTTTTCCGACGTTATCTGACTGTCGCATGTGAATGAGCACCTTGTGTAGTTTTAGCGCATGCTAATTTTATTGTTGGTTGTATAGTTTTGGACCTTTTGGAAATGCATTTTTGGTCCATGAGTGAACTAATGGGTGTTTTGAGGATGTTGGATTCCTGTAACCATTTGCGGATGAAATTCTGGTGATAACACTCCTCATGTAGCACCTGCATCAACAACTGTATATGTCTCAACATTAAAGAGAATGATATCTCCATTATATACTGTTTCTTCTTTTCTCAGTGTGAATCCAGGCCTACTGTGGCAAATCGGCCATCCCAAAATCTGCCTTCTTCACGGTCTGAAAAATCAGAACTAATCTCAAACCAAGCAGAATTTTCAAAACCGCTCACGAGTCAGCTAAATGAGACACCTCTGCACAAAACCCATGTGCCTTATTTTTAAAATTCATCATTGTTTGCTCATAAATTTCACCCGAAGTCGACTATATGCAAATGGACGTCAAGTAACGAACAGTTTCAATTTTAGCGTTAGAATTACCTATCGTTACTTTCTCACTATTCGAAAGAGAAGATCAATCTTTAATTTTAGAGGTGGTTTATATCGAGATGGAACAATTGTCTTCTTGTTGAAAAAATATCCAGCTGAGCATATTAATCAATTTCTTATAGTTGGTTAACAACTTGGAAAACCGCATCGCTAAGTTTTTGAATTGATTTCTGGGATTGCAAATGGCCAAAACAAGATTATACGGATCTTAGAGATCGTAAAAAAAAAAAAATCAACCTAAGAATATTCAACTAAACCCGTAAATCCAGTTGGAGACACACTTTTGGAATAGATCAATTCAAAATTCATCATAGAATAATCATTACGAGGCCAAAATGTTGGGTGAAGTTACAACGAACTGCATTCTCTGGCTGACAAGGAAAATGGTTAATTTCAAGTTATCCTCTCTGTCACCGAGAATGCCCTTTGAGCTTATGTTCATCTTCCATCAATCAAAATTCTTCTTTTACTCTTCAAGATATTAGCCTCGTTCAGTTTTGGGTTTTTCGTGTTTTATTGTAGGCTTAATCATAGAATATCAAAGGAGAAGAATCTAGGGATGGGGCAGTCACGTTGCACGATTGGCCATTTAATTGTTCATCGTCCGGTTCAAATGAAGGCAACTTTCTCATGTTTATTGTTTTTGTAGGGTTCATTCCAAGTTAAAGGGTGTTCCAGTAGGTGGATAAAAGATGGAAGATGGCATTGTTGCCTCTCAAACCAGAAATGAACCTAGACCGAAAGTTAAAAGATAAAGAGGCGCACAAGCCTGATACCATTAACCATTGTTGCAATGAAAATTTCACTGTCTCAGTATGGATAATTTCACTGCTCAGCAAGTAAAAAAAATTTGTATCAACATGTAAAAATTCCATTGTTCAGCAAGTAAAAAAAAATTGTATCAGCATGTAAAAATTTCACTGTATCAGCAAGTAAAAATTTACTGTATCAGCATGTAATATTTCACTATCTCAGCGACTGTCTCAGCATGTAAAAATTTCATTGTTTCATCATAGAAAAAACGTCACTATATCAGCATGTAAAATTTTACTGTATCATCATGTAGAATTTCACTATCTCAGTGATTGTCTCAGCATGTAAAAATTTAACTGTTTCAGTAAAAAAAAATGGTTTTGTTTTTATTCGTCTAATGTTTTATTGTGTTTACTGTTAAGAATTTTTGCAAAAACATTCATTCCTGGAATCAAAATCATCCCTATTTTTTGATCCCCATGATCGCACGAAGTGTGGACGAGAGCATACTTATTCTAGGTAAAAGCAAAATCTGAAAATGAAAACAAAAATTGAAAATGGAAGCCTACCTACTCTATGCTAATTACATCTTAGAAATTAGTTACGTGTAGTCAAATAACCAATGGAGCCAAGCATGCAACAGTAACAGCAATATGTTCAGTGGCAATTTTTCGAATGAAAAATAGAATTTTAAAAGAATGAATGAATCTAGTTGTTGTAACGGAAAACTAACTAAATAAAAATAAAAATGAAATTTATCTAATCGAGTACTTACCTGGAACCATTGCTCGATATATCTTTCATAGGACCGATTTCCCTCGCTCAGATCTTGTTGTAACTCCTCTTCCCCTTCCTCCATCTCCTATTTGAATGTTTGTTCATCATCAAATGCATAGGAGTTTTCAGAAGTTGAATCCTCAATTGTTTCTAGAGAAGTATTTGAATCTTTGATTGTTGTCAAGATCTCCTTTTCCTGAGAACAGGAGATCTCGGCTCTTGCTAAGATCTGAGTGATTAGTTCCAAGCTGACACTCATGGTTAAATCATGTTGAAAAAATGATTCTTACAACTCCAAAAACTGAAATTTGAAAAGCTTAAATGAAAATAAACCATTTGTGTAAAGAAAAACACTCTTGTTGAAACACATGAAAATCTCTTCACAGTTGCAGAAATTGAAATTTACACTACCACACTTGCAGGAATTGAAATCTACACTTACGCTTGCAAGAATTGAAATTTACTCTTAATTTCAGAAATTGAAATCTACACTTACATGAAAAATCAAGCTAAACCTCAATCCATCATGCTTCCCCGGCAACGGTGCCAAAATGTTAGGCGAAAATATTGTCGTTTAATTCCATTGTAGTACTTGCCCAACTATTTAATTTGTCAATCCAATGTTCGTAGGCTTACAAATCACACACACTATATATGCAGGATTGAAGTAGAAGTAATCTAATCTAAATTGATGAAATGAAATTAATCTAGGAAAGCATTGAAAGACTAACTAGGAAAGTAGGAAATTAATCTAGGAAAACAATACAACATGTGAAGAGTTGAACGACAAAAGACATATGTGAGCTCACACAATAATGCTATCTCAAATTACATTACAATAATCAAATGACAAATCATGAAAGAATCAAAGCTAAGAATCCCCTTCTCCTAATTACAAGACTAAAATATGAATTACATACCTCCTTCATGAAGAGAGAGCACTCTCTTATATACATGAAAGTCATAATTACAAATCCACTATTCCCTCAACTTATTCCTTCAAATCCTCCACAAATATCTTGGATAAGATATCCTATCTAGATCTCCATGATCTTCTCCTTGAAGTTAGCTTGAATTATTATCTTCAAATCTCTTTCAAATCTTCAAAGTTTGAAGATATAATTCGAATTTGAGGATAGGTGGTGAATTTTGACTATGTTGAAATCTTCAAATGCCTGCACACATCATCAAACTCATCCAACCTTGATATATAATGAAAATATGTTAATTTCTAATATTTAATCACAAATTCACTTATAATACTAAAATGAATCACTTTGGAAAGTTCCCTCACCATGCTCTATTTCATTTTTTACTTTCATAACCTATGCCAAGTTGCATAAGGATATGCAACCACTTCAGTTGGGGGGGGAACCTATATTCACTACATATTCATTACCATTATTCCATTTTTCCATCTCATCATTCCATTTATGATTCTCTAACATTTCATTTTCAACAACACTTTGTTGCATTTCATAAAGATAAAGATAAGGCATGATTCATATACATATTGGCATGATTCATAAAGATAAAGAAAAGGATTTCTTATACACAATGATGCTTTCTTATGCAGACTAAGAGATTATTATTATTTCCAGTGAGTATATGACTAAATTATTACAGCAAGAAAACAAATAAGTGAAATGAATGTTGTTAACACAAGAACCAACATTATTTGTATTCATGGTTGTCACACAAGAACCAACCATAAGAATCAAATGACAAATCATGAAATAATAACAATGAAAGAATCAAAGCTAAGAATCCCCTTCTCCTAATTACAAGACTAAATTATGAATTACATGCTTCCTTCATGAAGAGAGAGCACTCTCTTATATACATGAAATTCATAATTACAAATCCACTATTCTCTCAACTTATTCCTTCAAATCCTCCACAAATATCTTGGATAATATATCCTATCTAGATCTCCATGATCTTCTCCTTGAATTTAGCTTAAATGATTATCTTCAAATCTCTTTCAAATATTCAAAGTTTGAAGATGTAATTCGAATTTGAGGATAGGTGGTGAATTTTGACTTTGTTGAAATCTTCAAATATGCTTGCACACATCGTCAAACTCATCCAACCTTGATATATAATGAAAATATGTTAATTTCTAATATGTAATCACAAATTCACTTATAATACTAAAATGAATAAAGTGGAAGATAATAAGGTGAAACCCAAATATAATTATGGAAATGGTATGATAAAGGGTTTATTAGGACTATGAAATGTAAAGAATGGTGAAGGGAAAAGAGGATATAAATCTGACATTTCTGAGTCCTAACAATAACATGGTCTTCTTTATAGTTATAGTATTGGTCTTGTATTCTTTATTTCTTTGCTCAAGGACAATAGAACTGTTAAAACTATTAGTATAATTGCTTCCCAACAACTTGTATAGAGTTGCACATCAAACTCCCCTAATCAACACCATTACTCCTCGTACCATATTGCAAGTGCCCTTTCGTAATACAGTATCCACACCTACATCATCCAAATTTCTTACAATTATTAGGCTCCTGGCTAGTTTTGGAATATGCATAACCCCAGGGACATTTATAATCCTTCCAAATTTAAGCAACAACTTAACCCTTCCACATCCCATGATTTTGGCTATCAATTCATCTCCTAGGAACACATCACCACCATCATATTTTGCATATTCACCTAACCACTCCCTGTGAGGAATCATATGATATGATGCACCTGAGTCAATCAACCATACACCATGGTCTGCATGTGTACCTATAGATTCCAAGTAAACATCACCTCCTTCTTCAGTGGAGGTTTTCGCCTCTGTGTAAGTGGCATTATCAGATCCCTTTGGTTTATCAACCTTCTTAGACTTGCAATCTTTCTTATAATGTCGTGCTTTACCACACTTCCATCATTTTCTCAAAGATTTTCCTGG
>ML812694.1:56881-67152 GCA_009831015.1 Picea engelmannii
TGTGCTCTGACCATCCATGCTTTTCTACCTCATCTCTTCAAATAACAAGGATGCAACTACATACTCATACTTCAATGTAGATTGAGTGGTACTACCAATTGCTACAACCAGATTATCCCAAGATTCTGGAAAAGAACATAACAAAGTAATACACTTATCTTCTTCTACAATCATACTATTAACAGAGACAAGTTGAATTACTAGAGTATCGAAGGCATTTAGATGTTCTATCACAGAATCTCCATTTTCCATCCTAAGATGATACAAATTCTTTCGAAGAAACAACTTGTTTACCAAGGACTTTGATTGATAAAAATTCCCTAATTTATCCCATAGTTCTTTGGCTGTAGATTCTCCTGAGACTTTTAACAACACTGAATCTTCCAAGAGGATTTGAATAGTACTCCTTTCTCTTCTATCCAACTTCTCCCAATCTTCCTTCGACATACCAATAGGTTGTGTACTAGTAGTTTGTGTACCAATATACTGTGTTCCAGTAGACTGCATACCAATAGGATGTGTACTAGGATCCACAGCAATCCATTGTTCTTTGTCTACAAGAAGGTCCTCCATCTTGAGCTTCCATAGCTCAAAGTTTTTACCGTTGAAATTCTCTATCTAGATTCTAGAAGAGTTCGTCATTCCTATTTCTTGAATCACCATTGCAAAATCTCACACTAAACCCAGGTTTATCATAAACCCAAGATAAACTTGATCTATCAAGACTGAGCCAAACCCTTAGCAGCAAAGGTGTCCCCCTAAAGCTAAAATCGAGATCTGATACCACATGTAAGTTTTAAACATGTGAAGTAAAGCAATGCATACTGATTCTTAAGCAAAACAAAAATTAATCAATGGATCATACACACAGTACATAGGGATTTACACTGGAAACCCTTAACTGAGAGAAAACCATCCTTCCTTGGTGTTGCACCTTTCAACTATTCATTGTATTAATTTCACCATTCACAATACAATATATACAATGTTTTAGGTATTATGTAGCTATCAAAACCCTAATCCCTCTAGCCAAGATTAATTTAGAAAAATGCTAAAAATAGCAAAATCCGCTAAAATAGCAAAAACTTCCCAAAACATTTTTCAAGGCAATGCCCCTAACCCCATCAGCTTCGAGCTACCTCCCAAAGCCGAACATTGCCTATAACAAGTGGGGCCAAACCTAGCCCCCTGGGACCCCCCAAGAAAGTGCCCAATGCACACGACACAAAGGGAGAAGGAATTTGGGATCGTCAGACACAGTTGTTGAATCTAACGTGCCCACACACACACATGTAAAGAATATAGCACATACCCAACACTCATCATATGGCTAAGGAATATTTCTTGTTCACGTCCTTAGATGAAGCTATGGAGAGGAAGATCTATGTTGTTGATGATTTTTATCTCGATATTGTTGTTCAAGGTGATGTTTCTTATCGACATGGGATAATTGTTGACATCCATCATGTATCAAACCTCAGTACTAGTCTGTTGTCGGTTTCTCAGTAACACAAAAAAAGTAAAATTGTGGAGTTTTGGCTAGATTGGTTCTTTGTCCGAGATTTGGAGAAAGGTTAGTCGATTGTCGTTGGAGGGTTTCTCGACCTAAAGGATAGTTTTTATAAATGTTGTGACACAAATTGACCCGACTATGAACCGATTTCTCTTGTTGCTCACAAAGACGAGTGAAGTAAAACTTATCATGAATGACTCGAACGCCTAAATTTTTGAAGTCTACAGTTGATGGTGACTCAGAATATGGTTGTTGGTTTACCCAAATTTTTCCCCCCTGATGGAATATGTAAAGGATGTGTGCTTGGCAAGCATCAATAGGAACCTTTTAAATCTGGTAAAGCATGGAAAGCACAAAACTTCCTAGAGTTGGTTCACAGTGATCTTTGTTACGTCAATCTACCTTTCTTAGCAGGTGAAAGGTATATTTTGAATTTTATTGATGATCTCTCTCGTTTCACTTGGTTTTATTTTCTAAAGAACAAAAATATTATCTTCGAAAAGTTCAAAGAATTTATATCCTTTGCTGAAAAGCAATGTGGCCAACCCATAAAGTGATCGAGATCAGACAATGGTGGTCAGTATGTAATTTGACCTTTTGAAGAATACTCGATTCGATATGGTATTGACTGGCAGTGGTTGGTTCCTCATACACCTCAATAGAATGGAATTGCATAATGTAATAATTGAACCTTAGTCAAAATGGCTAGATGTATTTTGTAGGCCAAATATTTTCCTCATCGCTTCTGGGATGAAGTTTTCTATTGTGCAAACTATCTGTTCAATTTCATATCAACTTGAGTTTCCTTTAGTGACTCCAATTGAATGATGGTGTGGAAGGAAGGCCTCAGTCGGACACCTCTTTGTATTTGGGTGTGTTGCTTGGGCTCATATTTATGATGATTGCATAAATAAGTTGGATGCAAAGAGTCATGCTTTCATCATAATGGGCTACTCTAAAGAGTCTAAATCATACTGACTATTTGAACTTGTCAAACGACAAATCATTATTAGATGAAATGTATGGTTTGATGAGAAGTCTTCTAACACAAAGTTGTTGAATGTCTCCTCTAGATTGTTACAGGATGATCACTTTGATGTTGTTTTCGACTCTGGTTATCCTATTTTGTTTTTCATTTCTTTGACTGGATAGTCGAACTCTATTCTTGTTTCGACTAGACCGATGACCTCTGAGTCGATTTGTCCATCGATATTTGTTTCAACTGGTCCGCCATCTCCATCGACTGAACTTGTTCCAAATTTTTATCAACCTTCTACAGTGGATAATAGTTCACCCCTTTCTTGTATGCCCATATGAGTTTCCAAGACCATTGAACGTGCTAGACCTGATGTCAGTGATATTTCTTCAAGATGAAAAACTCAAAGTCAAAAGAAGCATGCCAGAGTTTCATTGATGAATCGTATACTTGAAACTTATGATCATGTTACTTACTCAGATGCTCAAGGTAAACCTAAATGGGAGCAAGATATGTAAACAAAAATGGATTCGTTATCAAAGAATCACACTTGGTAGTTAGTTTTCTGACCACAAGGAAAGAATGTTGTGAAGTGTTGATGGGTCTACATGAACAAATTTACCTCTGAGGGTGTTGTCGAGCATCATAAAGCTCGCTTGTTTGCGAAGGTATTTTCTCAACAAGAAGGCATCAACTACACTGATACATTTTCCCCCTTTGCAAATATGAGCTCTGTTCAACTAATTCTTTCTCTTGCTACTTGATTTGGATGGTAGATCCATCAGATATATCTGAAGAGTTATTCATGGTGACCTATCTGAAGAAATTTTCATGGAACAACCTCATAGTTTTGTGACGGATTCTACCCTAGTTTGTCGACTCAATAAGTCTCTCTATGGTTTGAAGAAAGCTCCTCGATCTTGGTTTGATAAGATCGACAATTTCTTTCTTCAAATTGGTTTCAAACATTGTGAATCTGATCACAACTTATATGTATTTCATACGCATGGAAACACTTTGATTATTGTTGTATATATTGATGACCTTGCCATAAATGGCAATAACATTGGTCTCATTCTTAGATTGAAGAAGCAACTTACTTACCCCTTTGACATGACAGATATTGGCATTCTGCGTTACTTTTTGGGTCTTCAAGTATTACCATTTTCTGATGGTTATTTATTTCTCAATCTAAATATGTAATGGATCTTTTCACATGTTTTAAGATGACAGATTGTAAGCCCTGTTATACTCCCTTTCAATTTGGAGTAAAGCTGAGTAAAACCTGAGAATCCTCCAAATTTGATGCTACACTCTATCGGCAACTGGTTGGAAGTCTCATTTATCTTACTCACAGTCGACCTAACATTTCCTTTTTTGTTAGTGTGGTTTCTTAGTTTATGCGGGATCCCAGAGAAAGCCACTAGAAAGAAGTGAAAAGAATTTTTTGCTATCTCAAGGGTATCAATCATTTTGGTATCAAGTATTTTCATAGTTCAAATTCATTGATCGACTTCACTGACTTCAATTGGGCAAGTGACATTGATTATTGGAATTCCACTTATTACTATGTGTTTTGCTTCGGCACTGGACTGTTGGCACAGTTGTGCAAGAAATAGAAGGTAGTCTCCTTGTCGACTATAGAAGAAGAATACCATGGCACCATTCATGCAAGTACAAAGGTAGTATAGATTCACCAACTTCTAGGTGAACTTGGATTTCATGTTCAAAACTCAACTACAATCTACTATGATAATCAAAGTGTCATTCGGTTTGTTGATCACATTGTTTCCCACAATAATATGAAGGATGTTGAGCTCCATGCTCACTATTTGAGGAAGTTGGTTCATGAGAACATTGTCTCTCTTATTTAGTGTAGAACATATGATGAGGTAGATGATATGTTCACCAAAAATTTATCTGAAACTATATTTATCAAGCTCTTTATGATGTTGGGCTTCAGGAAGTTGCAATTATGAGGGGGGGGTCCTACTGATGTAATTTCACCTCCTGAATCTCCATAGTTGTGTGTTGATGGGGGGGGGGTGGGTTCTGGAACATCAAGTTATGATGGTTCATCATACTTATCCTAGAATTAGTCAGTCAAGCAGTTGATCTACATCTGTAAATAGTCGGTCGGGTGATCAACTAGATCTCCACATCAGTCAGTCGAGTAGTTTATAAGCCTATCAGTCAGAAAGTCGACTAGCAGTCAAATACCATCAATCGATGGATTGACCATCTAAGCAATCGACTATGAGTTTGATGCATGGACATTTGGGTCGAGCATCCTTTTCGAGCTGAATAGGTAGCGAATTTGATGTAGTCAACTCTAACCATGAACAATTATATGTTGACAAGATCTTCCCAAATTCAAGTAATTTGGTTTGGTCTTGAAGCTATAAATAGCAGACCCAATGGATCATTATCATCATGTCAATATTGTTGTTGTGTACAAGATGTACAATATGCATGGTGATTTTATAATAACAATGTGTTGTTCTTAATTTTTGTAATGGTGTCTTTAGACACCACCCTTTTGTCTTCAAAACTTATTTCTCTTTGATTGTCTATAGTTTTGTTTATCTGTTTCGTATCAATTTACACCCAATCCTCAATAGATAAGTAGGAATCCCTTAGTGGGTATGGACTCTTTTAATGTCTAGATTATGTAATTTTTTGTAAATTTGTATTTTATTATGCCAACGCATTTGACAATATACTATTTGAATAGATGGTGGTAGTATTAGAACTTTAAGTCTATCATAGATAGTAAATAGTGTTGTTGAAATTTTGAGAAGTTTTGGAGTGCTCAAGTCAAACTGCTTATAAAATTTTGTATTATCATGCTAGATGGTTCAACGCAACCTTATTTTAATACAAAAATATATATTTCTATTAAAAGAATTATATTGGGGTGACCACAGTGCAGTCTTTCCATCATTGCATTTCACATGAATTGTGCGTAAAAACATTTGACCTTATATTTCCCCTTGGCTACCACTCTCTCTCATAACCTTTCTCTTCTATTAGTAAAAGTAAAACATATAGGTTAAAAGCTCCTGTAAAGCTAGGGAAAACAATTTGTTAGACACTCAAAGACAAGTTACCTCAAGGAAAAAATCTTGGATCCATTGCACCATTCATTTTAGAGTTCATTTGTCTCATTTCCCCTCTTGCTTTTTGTTCCTATAAATGCATTATTATTAGTTTTCATTTGTCCTTATGGCCCTTGTAGACCATTGTTCACATGGTAGGTGTTGAATCATCGAGTATTGATGCTAATATGATACAACCAACAAAAGGAGAAAGTATGAAACATTAATTCCTATTATGGTATAATGAAACCTTTTTCTATTCATAGACACTATCTCTTGTAGTTTTTCTACTTTTGTCAACAACTTCCATAATTGCGATATACAAAAATATGTTGGGTATGTGTTATATTCTTTGCATGATTATCCCCATGCGCGATATGTTGTACTAGGCAGAATGGCCACCGAAGGCCCCAAAAACCTTTTTTGGAAGTGTTTTAGTTTGCTTTGGCGCATGATTTTCTAGCCCATGGTTTTCTAATTTTGGTTGAGAAATTAAGGTTGTAATCTAATTCAATTCAATGATTTAAGGTTTTGGATGTCATGGAATCATATATATTGTATTTGTAAATGGTGAAGTTAATAAAATGAGAGTTAGAGGTGCGACTCTAAAAATTTCTTGGATTTCTTGGTTAAGGGTTTCCAAGGTAATTGTTTTAGTACAATGTGTGAACGTTATTGTTTTCTTTCTATTTTTTAGAGAATATATGTGTGAATTGATATATTGTAAAGGTTTAAAATGTGCATTTGGTATCAGAGTAGTTATTAGCTTTAGGGAGACACCTTTGCTGCTAAGGTTTTAGTTATCTTGGGTTTATGATAAACCTAGGTTCAGTGGGAGCTCTACAATGGTGATTCTTGTGGTGAAAGAGGATGGAAAGTAGTTCTAAAATTGAGATCAAGAAAATTAATGGGAAAAGTTGAATATGGAGGATATTTTGGTAGACAAAGAGAAATGGGTCAATGTGCATTTTGGTATTGCACCTACAAGTATGTTGATGGAAGATTGGATGAAGTTGAATAGGAAGGAAAAGAGCACATTTTGATTGTCTATTTCATATTTACAGTCAGTGAATGTATTGGGAGAAGCTACAACTAAGGAATTATGGGATAATTTAGGGGCTTTGTATCAGTTCAAGTCCCTTGTAAACAAACTATTCCTTCAGAAGAAATTGTACCTCTTAAGGATGAATGATGGAGATTTGGTGATAGAGCATATAAATGCCTTCAATACTGTGGTAAATTAGTTGTTGTGTGTCAACACTAAACTTTCTAATGAAGATAAATGCATTATTTTATTGTGTTCTTTAACAGATTCATGAGACAGTTTGTTTGTAACTATTGGGATTAATCCAACCAGATTAAAATTTGATGATGTTGTTTCATCCTTGTTATCAAAATAAATGAGGAGGAAAACCATGGATAGTCAAAGAAGAGATACCTTATCTGTAAGAGGACATTCCCTAGATAGAAATAAAAATAAGTATTTGAGTGGGAGATCTAAATCTATAGGTAGATCTAAATCTCCAGGAAAATCCTCTAGAAATGTGGTAAATTTGGGTATTTTAAAAAGGATTGTAGATCTAAAAGTGTTCTGATGGGCAAGGGATATGATGGTGTTTCTTCCACAGAAGAGAATAACTCCTCAGAGGAACTTGGAGGGGATGTGTACTTGGAGTCTTCAAGCACACATGTAGATCATAATGTATGGCTGATCGATTCAGTTGCTTCTTTTCATATGACTCCCCATAGGGAGTGGTTTTGTGAATATGAAAAGTATAATGGAGGTGATGTTTTCCTTGGGGATGAATCAATATCCAGAAACATATGATGAGGAAAAGTAAACTTCCAGCTCAAGGATGGAAGGATTGGAGCACTCCCTGGGTTCTTGCACATTCCATAGTTGGATAGAAAATTGATATATGCAAGTAAGATGAGTGATGCAAGTGTACATACAATGTTTGAAAAGGAAACCTATAAAATGGTTCGAGGAGAAATGATGTTAATGAGAGGAGTTGAGAATGGTGTTGGCATGTTTTACAAGCAGCGTATGCTTGTCATTGATGGCAAGTACAGTAGCGATGATAGCTTCAGTACAGGTACAATGTGCCATGCGGGCACTAGAACTATTTTGGGGAGACGCAGCAGAGCAAGCTCGTGAAGACCAAAAGAGATATTAGTGCAGAGTATGTGTGTTTGTCATTGATGGCAAAGATCACGACCAGCAGCACAGGGATAGTGGCATGGAAATGGCAAGTTCAACAAGTGATCGTTGGATCCCATTCAAAAGCGTAAACTCCAGGAGTCAAGGAACCAATTCACGGCATGAAATCATGAAATGTGAAACCACTCCATTTCGGAGTTTTGGATACCAGGAGTTGCAGGAGTCAAGAGTCGAGACTCTTCATCATAGGAGTCCTGAAGTTGTGAAATGTGAAACATCGAAATCCTGAAACAGGCACATCAACAAACACTCCAGTTTCAGATACCAGGAGTTGGAGGTGTATCAGAAGCTAAACTCTGTTTTGGATACCGGGAGTTGGAAGTGTCAAAACACTTCATCATAGAAATGCCAAAATGTCGCAATGTGAAACATCGAAATACTGGACTGTTCATCTGACTCCATTTCAGAGTTCCGGATACCGGGAGTTGGAAGTGTTGAAACTCTTCATCAAAGAAATGTCGAAATGCTGCAATGCGAAACGCTGAAATAACAGACCATTGATCTGACTCCATTTCAAAGTTCCAGATACCGGGAATTGGAAGTGTCGAAACACTTCATCACAGAAATGTTGAAATGCTGAAATGCAAAACGTCGAAATACCGAACAGTTGATCTAACTCCATTTCAGAGTTCCGGATACCGGGAGTTGGAGTGTCAAAACACTTCACCACAGGAATGTCGAAATGCGAAAAACACCTTTTGGTGTAAGTTCCAGATACTGAGAGTGTGAGTGTCAAAACACTTCACCACAGGAATGTCGAAATATCGAAATGCGAAAAACACCTTTTGGTGTACACTGTGATCACCATCAGTGGTCATGTGAGAGGAAGGAGCTAGCACCAAGTTAAGCTCTTTTTCGATGATCGTAACATGAAGAGTCGAGACTCTTCACCACAGGAATGTCGAAATGTCGACATGTCGAAATGAGAAATGCATGTTCAGAATTGGCCCCTGGTCATAACCTATGGTCACATCGACAAAGGCTCAAGGGAGGATCTAGCACGAAGTTAATCTCCATTTCGGAGATCGCGACTTGGAGAGTCGAGATGCCTCACAACAGGAATTGTCAAAATGTGAATCGTGAAAGCACCTTCTGAACAGGCGTGTGGTCACCGCCTGAGGCCACATGTGAAATGAAAGGTGAAAGGTGCCAAAGGCATAAGGCTCAAGAGGTTCACACTATAACTACCAGAAACCACTGATTGTTTCTGCACAGAAAAATCAAAGAGGCCTGAGTGTGATTGCCAAAGGAGATGAAGATTCTTAAGGCATCTGCTAGTGGAATGAAGACTGTTAATAGAGGTGATTGATATATGGAAGAGTGTGGGAGCCTGTAACTGCAACAGAGAGAATGAGCTCGACTATGATAGAGAAGACGAAGAGTCTCGACTGCTAGATAGGCTAAGGAACCTCAGCATAACACCCAGTGATGATGAACGCATGGGTATAACCACCAGAAAGGATGAGGAATTTCCATGATGATCAGGAAGAGAACTTGACACAAGGAGAACATGCAGAATAGAGAGAGTGGGTTGATGCTCGAGGGAGTGAAGTGGTGGAAATGTGGAGTGGCAGTGAAGATCCCAATGTGGAGAACAATGGTGGGGGGTAGAGCATGTAGAAGCATTGCACATATAGCATGCACAAGGTGCATAGAGACTATAAGAAACATAGAACAAAGAAGAGATGGAGTTGTTGTTGAGTGTGATTCAGGCGTGTAGAAGGAGGCAGTGTGCAGCAGCTAAAATACATAGAAGAGGAATGGTGCATTGAATGGACATGGTGCACAGAGCATAAAAGGCAGAAGAACAGAAAGCGCAAGGCATGTGTGCAGGAAGACAGTGAGGCAGACAGAGCATGGCAGTGTAGCAGAACAGTGATGAGACTGGTAAGTCATTGATGAACATTATATCACTGTAATAAGTTTTAGTAGCAAAGATTGATATTTCAAGGTGGTAGGGAGGTGCTATGGAGGATTGTTGTCCTCATATTTTCAAGTGGGTGCTTGAACACAGGGAGTTGTAGCTTCCATCTGGTTGCAGCCAGAGAAACCAGGGTGGCAGGGTGGTGCAAGGGAGAATTGTTGTTCTCTATTATACAGGTTGGTGCGTGTGTCATTGGAAGTTGGTGCTTCCATCTAGTTGGTGCTGGAACACTTAGGGAGTTGTTGCTTCCTTCTAGTGGGTGCTAGAGAAACCAGGGAGTTAGTGCTTCCTTCTAGTGGGTGCTAGAGAAACCAGGGATTTGGTGCTTCTTTCTAGTGGGTGCTAGAGAAACAAGAGAGTTGGTGCTCTCAGCAAGTAGCAGCTTGCAAAACAGATGTTGTAGCCTCATTATGATTTGGTGCTCATAAGTATGATAATGTACAGAATGTAAAGATTACTTATCATATAAAGAAGAAGAGGTTTTTACCCTTTATGGGTTTCCTCAGGAAATATCTGTCTCTATGTATCTCATATGTGTG
>ML812694.1:73900-91442 GCA_009831015.1 Picea engelmannii
CCCTCTCTCAATTGTCCAACAAATGGAACTATGCACAAGTTGTTGGGAAGAACTATAAGTAATGGGTGTAAAATTTGTATTGTTCTTGAGGGTGGAAATGAAGAAGACCAAACCCCTATATTCTCTAGAGAAAATATTATGATGTGGCACCATAGACTGGGGCATAATGGAGACAAGGCATTTCAAGCACTACGCGGTAAAGGTATGGTTGAAGGTATGTCAGATTGCACACTTGATTTTGGTTTATGTGAACATTGTATATATGATAAACATAATCAGGTAAGATTATCATTTTGTTCTGCAAGAGTAAAGGGAATCTTATAATTAGTACACATTGATGTGTTTGGAACTGTGCATATTCCATCACTAGGTAAATTTGTGTACTATATTTCCTTCATTGATGATTTATTAAGGAATACATGGATTTTCTTCCTCCAAAAGAAATATGAGGTCTTTGGTAAATTTGAAGAGTTAAAGGATGTTGTGGAGAATCAAACAAAGAATAAAATAAAGGTGTTGAGGATAGATACTGGTTGAGAGTTCTACTGGAATGAATTTGAGGAATTCTTTAAGAATTGTGGTATAGCAAGGAAAAATACTACTCCATACACACCTCAACATAGGGGGGTTATAGAAAGGATGAATAGCATGTTGATGGAAAAAGCAAGGACCATGCTAAGTAGTTTTGAGTTAGTACAAGAATTTTTGGTAGATGTAGTGAGTAATGCATCTTATCTGGTAAATAGATCACCCTCATTAGAGTTGGTGGACAAAAATCCACATGAAGCATGGGCTAGTAAGAAACCCTTTCTTGAACATCTTAGAGTGTTTGGTTGTGATTATTATGTACATGTTCCAAAGGAAAATATGAGTAAGTTGGATAATAAAGACGAAAAGTGTATCTTTATTGGTTATAAAGATGGTATAAAAGGCTATAAACTTTGGAACCTAGAAACTAAGAAGATCATTTATAGTCAGGATGATGTCTTTAGAGAGGTTAAAGATGTTCCCAAACATGAATTCCTAACAAAGGAAAAAGAACCATAGACAATAGAGTTTGAGTTGGTGGGTGAATAATTTGACTCAATAAAAGAACATGAATCAAAAGAAGAAGAAGAACCTCATGCTCCAGTATTGAAGAGATTGATTTGAGAAAGAAGGTTACCAGAAAGGTATACTCCACCCGATTTTCACTCTAGTTTTTCTTTATATATTATTAATGATGATCCTAGCATTGTTAGGGAGGAAGTGGATTCAGAGGATGATAAACTCTAGAAGAAGGCCATGGTTGAAGAAATTACAGCCTTAGATAAAAATGAGGTTTGGGATCTAGTTGATTTACTTCCTGGAAGAAAGTTTGTTGGTAGCAAATAGGTGTTTAAGAAGAAGTTTAATGCAGAAGGTAAAGTGGAGAAGTATAAAGCTTTCTTAGAAGAAAAGGGATATTCCCAAATGGAGGGAATTGTTTTGGTGGCATTTTTTTCTCCTATTTCTAAATTGACTTTTATTATATTTCTTTTGTTTATTGTTGCTACTTTTGATCTTGAAGTAGAAAATATGGACATAAAGACAACATTCCTACATAGGGATCTTAAATAAGAAATATACATGAAAGAATTAGAAGGTTTTGCAATGAAGGGTAAGAAAGAGCTAGTTTGCAAGTTGAAAAAGTCATTTTATGAGTAAAAGTAATCTCCAAGGAGGTGGTATCAAAAGTTTGATACTTATATTTTGGGCTTGGTTTCACAAGGAGAAAAGTCRATCATTGTGTGTATTTMAAATTRGTAGGTGATCATTTTAWTTATGTGGTTCTATGCRTTGATGATATGTTGTTGATTGGAAATAACAAGGAAATCATCAAGGAGCTAAAAACACATTTGTGTTCTAAATTTGATATGAAATATCTTGGTGTTGCAAATTTTGTTTTCAGCATGRAAATTAAAASAGATTAGGAAAATACGAAACTCTTGTTGAATCGGAGGAAATATGTTGAGACAATATTGCAGAGGTTTAATATGTAGGCATGTAAATCRATCATAGTTCCTATTCATGTAGGTSTAAAGTTATTTGCARATCAATGTCCCAAGACATGGGAGTAGGAAGAGGACATGTCTCGTGTTCCTTATGCTAGTGTTCTTGGTAGTTTGATGTATGCAATGACCTATACTAGACTGGACATTTCACATTCATTCGGATTTTTTAGCAGGTATATGTCAAAACCAAGGAAAGAGCAATGGATAACTATAAATAGGGATTTTAGGTATTTTTGTGGCACTACAAATTAAGAAATTTGCTACCAAGGAAGACCTAGTGCAGACATAGTGTTGGAAATACATGGATTTGTTGACGTAGACTGGGCTATATATCTAGATCATGAAAGATCTACAAGTGGTTATGTGTTTAACCTATTTGGAGGAGCAATCAGTTGGGTGAGAAAGAGACAATCTGTAGTGGCACTCTCAACTATAGAAGTTGAACACATGGAAACTACTCATGTGAGTAAGGAAGTTGTATGGTTATAGAGTTTGTGTTTAGGTATTGGGTTTGTTCAAAAAGTTGTAAAGTTAGATTGTAAAAGTCAGAGTTCAATCTTTCTGGCAAATAAATCGACTTATCATTTTAACATAAGGCACATTGATATTCGGTATCACTTTGTGAGAGACAATGTTGAAAACAAGAAGGTTTTGTTGGTGAAGGTGGGCACTTTGAATATTATTGTAGATTCATTGACAAAGTCTGTAAGCATTGAGAAATTCTCTTGGCATAGAGAACCATTTGGCATTGCTACTCTGAATTGTTGATCATGTAATCCTCAGGCCCCTTGTATGCAATGAAAAAAAATAAGTGGGAGAATTTTGTGTAAGTGTTATATTCTTTGCACGATGTTGCGCTTTTAATATTCAAAAAAATTATCCCCTTCATTCTATAGATTCTCCTAAATTTAGGAGTACAATTTGCAAGAAAATGTTCTATTTCCTAATTTCAAAACTTGTAATTTGTAGATGTTTTTAGACACTACCATTTTATACTTTCAATATTGTTTGTTGGAAATTATGTAATGTTATGGTTGTTATTCCAAAATATTGAGTTAATTATGCATAAGGAATCCATAGTCTTGGCCTACATTTATTCCTAGGATTATGCAATTGATCCGGATTTTATGAGCAAAACGAAATGAATACAGATTATTAACAGGTTCTTAACATAAAATAACAGAGATACATTAAAACTGGTTTTCTATTCAATAACGAAATAAGCTGAAACTGTAAAATGTAGCAAAAACAAGCTTGTTGGAATGGTGGTGGCTTATCTCTGAGAAGAGATGTGACCGCAGCACGCATTCGCAAGAAGAAGGTTACAATGAGGCTCTGAAGGCCTTTTTACAACAATAAAAAATGCCCAAAACCCTAGACATCCAAAAACCTAACCTAGGAGATGAAGCACCAAAAGTCATGTGGGCCATGTTTGGGTAAGTTAATACATCAACTTCCCAGGGTCGTAACTTTTGCAAACGATCTTTGTTTTAGGTGTGTGATAGCCCGTTGGAAAGGTATAGTAAACGAGATTCATTTTGGGGGCTCCATCATGCCTTTGGCTATCGTTGAGGAGCTCAATTCCGAAAAACCTTCATTTAGGCCCTCAAAATGGCCCCGGAAGTTAAAACTGCTAAAAATAGTAAATTGCCAAAATTGTTAGAAAAATGTTTTGAGCTAGTTGGAAAAGGTGGGTGGCCACCGTTATCCATCTGGATCAATCCTCCCTCCTTAGGAATCAATGGTCTCCATTGCATTGAGGTCCCCATTACATCAAGAAATTTCTGTTGAATTTGGCCCCGGGTGAGCCACCTACCTTGGTGCAGGAGCTTCCCTGCTTTGATGACTCGATAAAGTTGGATCCTTTGTTGTCAAATGCCCTTTATCTGTCTGTCCACAATCTAATCATTGGATGCATGTTGCATGTAGTTGGGGTTGAGCTCTGTTGGTGTTAGTTGTTCTGCTACTTTTGAGGTGTCCAATAATGGTGGGAAATAAGAGCGAAGGAGATCCACGTTGAATATTGGGTGCAGGCCAAGGAAAGGAGGAATGTTGAGCTCAAAAGAATTATCCCCCATGGCCTTGGTGTAGTGTACAGCCCATAACGGAGTGGGAGAAGATTTCGATGGGGTCCTCTAAGGTGTTCTTTCTACAAGTGCAACCAAACTTTGTCGCCCACCTGAAACTTATGTGGCAGTCGATGTTGATCATGGCGCTATTTGTACATGTCATTGGACTTCTGTAGGATATCTTGAACCTATTGGTGGATGTGTTGGATACACTCAATGAACCGAGTGGATTTTTCAGCTTAAGTTGGAGCAGGATATGAGTCGGTCGAGGTGACCGCAAGGGGAAGTGCAACATCTATGGGACCCAATGGTTGGAATCCCAACCCCACTTGAAAGGGGTTGTGGTCGGTTGATCTATGCAGGCCTTAGTTGTATCTATGTTGGACATAGGGAAGGCTCTCATCCCATGTGAGAGGGTGCTTTGAATTATACATGCAAAGGATATGCATAATCATTCAATTTACAACCTCGGTTTGGCCATCTGTCTAGGGGTGGAAGGTCGTGGATTTGGTGAGCTTGGTATCGAGCAGTGACCAGAGGCTCGACCAGAATGTGCTGACAAATCAACTATCCTGATCTGAGACAATGGTTTATGGGATTCCAAAATGTACCCAAACTCGTTTAAAGAAGAGCTTGGCAGTGGATTCTGTTGTGATGCTCTTCTTGCAGGCAACCAGAATTGCCATCTTAGAAAAGAGATCAGCACCCACAAAAACACAGTCATTTCCCCACTTGGTGGACTGGAGGCCCAACATGTAGTCCATTGAGATGGATTCCCATGGCCTGTCAGTAGTAGCAAGAGGGGTGTACAGGCCATGTTTCTTAGTGGTCGGTTTGGAAATCGCGCAGGTAGTGTAGGACCTAATATACTTGATGACCTCCTGTCGAAGTTTTGGCCAGTACAAATGTTTCTGTAGCATTTCCATTGTATTTTCGATGTTGAAGTGTCATGCCACCCGACTGTAGTGGGCTTCCTAGATTAGCTTCGCTCGCTCACTTCATGGAACACATATATGGCCCAGACGACACAACAACCCATCCTGAAGATGGAAATTATCGACAACTGATTTTTCACCCAACATTGGGTAGGTGGTGGCGAAGTTAGGTTCTGTCTCAAAGAGTTGGGGCCATCCAGATGTCTCATGGCCGCAAGAATCTAGCACCATGGTGAGTGTCATGGCTGGCTGTCTACTGAGGCAATCAGTGACGCGATTGGTGCTTCATGTTTTATACTTGATGTTAAGGTGGAATTGCTGCAAGTATGTGGACCACTTTTGATGGCAGTCATTCTACAATTTTCCTTGTGTCTGCATGAACTGCAGTGGCTTATGATTAGTGTGGATGATTGTCTCCTTCCCAAAAATGCAATGTCTCCACTGGCGGCATGCTTGCAAAATGGAGTACATTTCTTTGTCATAAGTAGGGTACTTACAGCCAGTATCTGACAGTGTCTGACTATGATAGGCCACGGGGTGGTCGTGTTGAGTGAGAACGGTGCCCACGGCATAGTCTGAAGCATCTGTCTCAATCTTAAATGGATGTTCCAGGTCTGGTAGTGAAAGTACTGGGGCTGAGCACAAGCACTGCTTCAAATAATCGAATTCTTGTTGTTGGGACTGGCCCAACACAAATTTCTCCTTACCACCACCCATGTTTATTTGGCCAAGGGCCCATGCAATATCGGAGAATCCCAACACGAACCTACGGTAGAAATTGGCAAGGCCCAAGAAGCTCCAAATCTCAGTGAGTGTTGTTGGGGCTAGCCAGTCATGGATGACTTGGATCTTGGCTGGATCCACATGTATGCCATGTTGATCAATTATGTAGCCCAGTTAATGGACCCTATCCATGCCGAAGGAGCATTTTTCCAAGTTGCCATATAGCTTCTGCTCCCACAGGGTGTGCAGAACCTGTTGAATATGTTGCAAGTGTTCGGCCCAAGTCTTGTTGAAAATTAGAAAGTCATCCAGATACACCACTACAAAGTTATTGGTGAATGGTCGCAGGATATTGTCCATCATCCTCATGAAAGTGGTTGGAGCATTTTTCAAACCAAAGGGCATGACCAACCATTCAAAAAGGCCTTCGTTTCACTTGAAGGTAGTCTTCCATACATCTATCTATTCTATCAGGACCTGGTGGTAGCCAGACTTCAGATCAATCTTACTGAATTATTTGGCCCCTGTGATTTGATCAAGGAGATCATCAATTCGGTGAATCAGGTACCGGATTCTAACTGTGATTTTATTCAGGGCCCGGTAATCAATATAGAGTCACCATGTTCCATCTTTCTTCTGTACCAACACGATTGGGCTCATGCAAGGTGATGAGTTGGGGCAGATGTGCCCCTTGTGGAGCAGTTCTTAGATATGTTGCTTGATCTCCTCATTCTCTAACAAAGAGAAACAATAGACTGGCCCATTGGGAAGCGGTGTACCGGGGGTGAGATTGATGGGGTGCTTGACCTAGCAGTGCAAAGGTACCCCTGTAGGTGAGGAGAAGATATCTGAGTATTCTTCCACAACCTTATCTACTTGCTTATGCTATGTGGAGAGGTCTCACAGAGACCCTGGATGTGGTTGTGATCTTCCACTTATTATGAGAGCGAATCATGAAGAAGACAAACTTCCCCACCTGAGAGATGACCTTCCTACATTGGTTAGCAGATATCAAGGAAATAGCACTACGTGGGACTACCTCGGGTATCCTGTACAATTTCCTGTTCAAAGTAATAATAACACTACGAGGCCTAGACTCATATACAGCATGACATTTCCATAAATAAGGTTGGCCCAAAAGAACATCACAAACTTCAAGCAGAGCAACATCACACAATACCTCGTCTTTGAAGGGCTTGATGTTGTATGACAATCGGCACTGTTGGCTGACGCAGAGATCGCTTCCTTGGCAGAGCCATCCAATGGTGTGGGGTTGTAGGTGCAGCATTGTTCGCAGGGCCAGTCACTTGAAGACCTCTGTTGAGATGAGGTTCTTCTTCCTTTTACCTACATCTATGAATCGAAGAGGCACTCTCCTTCTTCTGGCTCGTCTGGTTCACTAGGTAGGAGCTTGGTTGTAGCAATGGTGGCACTGGGTTCCGCATCAATGATCCATCTTCCCATTTCTGGTTCTAGCTCAGAGTCAGAATCTGCATCTGATTCAGAGGATTTCACTTCGGCCACCAATGACTGCTTTGAGTGGAAGTCAACAGTGTTATGCCAAGGGCTCTTATGGAAGTCGCACCACTTCCCAGTATCTTTATTTGTCTTTTTGGTGTCCTTCTTTGCTTGCAGCTTGGACTGGTGGTTCTGATATTTTCCATATTTTCTCTGTCCTTTTTTCGGTGGTTCGAGGCCAAACTTTCCTGGGTTTTGTTGTGAGGGGTTCCCAGGCCCAAATTGCCGCGTCTTTTGTTTGAGCTTCTGCTCGATTTTGATGGCATATCGGTAGGCCGCGCCCAAGGATGAGATGTCCAGAAATTCCATTTTGGTCTAGATGTATCTATGAAAAGCATCATGATACTTGCGCACCAGATGTCGCTCTGAATCTTTGATACCTAACTTGTTGCACAAGGTATGGAAGATATTTGTGAAATCTAGCACTGCTTGGTCTCTTTCTTACCACAGTGTGGTCCATTTGGTATACAGGTTGTCATAACTTCTGACAGGGTAGTATTGTTCCTTAATAGAATCCCTAAAGGATTCACAGGTGGCCGTGACTAAAAAAAATGAGGTTTCCTCTGTTTCCTTGTGCTCACGGAAAGTTTCCCACCAATCTTTAACATGGGGAACGACTTTGAGGAGCGCAAAAGTAATATTTTCTCTATTTGAAAAGTTATGGATAGAAAAATACCCTTCTAGTAGATTCAACCACTTGTCTACAGCATATATGTCTATATGACCTTCAAATATAGGAATATCGAAGTTTATTTGTACCTTGAAGGGGGCATCACCTCCATTCGAAGAATACGCGTCGCTAGTTGGTAGCCGTCGAAGGATTTGCGCGAAACTGTCCATCATCTCATTCCTCTATTGCGTGATGGATTCCTCAATCAACAGTTTGAATGGATCTCATGTCCTGTCATATTTATTTTCTCCTTCCATGGGAGGTCACTTGGGCATGCGAGAGCTTCTATCCTCAAGAGAAACAAGCTCGAGACCCAACTCTTTGTACTCCGACCTCTTTGGGAACATGCATTAAGATGGCAAGCAGCGTACCGCTCTGATACCACTGATCTAGATTTTATGAGCAGAACAAAATGAATACATATTATTAACAGGTTCTTAACACAAAATAATAGAGATACAGTAAAATTGGTTTTCTATTCAATAACAAAATAAGCTGAAACTATAAAATGCAGTGGAAACAAGCTTGCTGGAATGGTGGTGGCTTATCTCTTAGAAGATATGTGACCGCAGCACGCATTCACAAGAAGAAGGTTACAATGAGGCTATAAAGTCCTTTTTATAATAAAAAAGAATGCCAAAAACCCTAGACATCCAAAAACCTAACCCTAGGAGATGAAGTGCCAAAAGTCATGTGGGCCCCGTTTGGGTAAGTTAGTACATCAACTTCTCGGGGTCATAACTTTTGCATATGATCTCTGTTTTAGGCTTGTGATAGCCCTTTGGAAAGGTATCATCGAGGAGATTCATTTTGGGAGCTCCATCATGCCTTTGGCTATCATTCAGGAGCATGATCTAGAAAAATATTCATTTAGGCCCTCAAAATGGCCATGGAAGTTAAAACTGCTAAAAATAGTAAATTGCCAAAATTGTCAGAAAATTGTTTTGAGCCAGTTGGAAAAGGTGGGTGGCCACTGATATCCATATGGATAAATCCTCCCTCATTAGGAAGAAATGGTCTCCATTGCATTGAGGTCCCCCATCCGATGAGGAAATTTCTATTGAATTTGGCCCCGGGTGATCCACTTGCCTTGGTGCAAGAGATGCCCTACTTTAACGACTCGATAATGTTGGATACTTTGTTGTCGAGTTCCCTTGATCTGTCTGTCCACAATCTGATCATCAGATTCCTATTGTATGCAGTTGGGGTTGAGCTCTGTTGG
Source organism: Picea engelmannii (assembly GCA_009831015.1). NCBI lineage: Eukaryota > Viridiplantae > Streptophyta > Pinopsida > Pinales > Pinaceae > Picea > Picea engelmannii. The sequence continues at coordinate 83,071 of ML812694.1, forward strand.
TGTCAGATGTTCTTCTACTTCTGAGGTGTCCAATAATGGTGGGAAATAAGGGCGAAGGAGATCCACATTGAACACTGGGTGCAGGCCAAGGAAAGGAGGAATGTTGAGCTCAAAAGAATTATCCCCCATAGCCTTGGTGATAGTGTACGGCCGATAACGGAGTGGGCGAAGCTTCCGATGGGGTCCTATAAGGCATTCTTTCTGCAAGTGCAACCAAACTTTGTCACCCACCTGAAACTTATGTGGCACCCGATGTTAATCATGGTGTTGATTGTACTTGTCATTGGACTTCTGTAGGATATCCTGAACCTGTTGGAAGATGTGCTAGATCCACTCAATGAACCAGGTGGCTTTGTCAGCTTCAGTTGGAGCAAGAGATGATTTAGTCGAGGTGACCGCAAGGGGAAGTGCAACATCTGTGGGACCCAATGGTTGGAATCCCAACCCCACTTGAAAGGGGTTGTGGTCGGTTGAGCTATGCAGGCCTCGGTCATAGCTATGTTGAACATAGGTAAGGATCTCATCCCATGTGCGAGGGTGATTTGAATTATACATGCGAAGAATATGCACAATCATTTGATTTACAACCTCAGTTTGGCCATCTGTTTGGGGGTAGAAGGTCGTGGATTTGGTGAGTTTGGTGTCCAGCAGTGACCAAAGGCTCAACCAGAATGTGCTGAGAAATCGACTATCCCGATCTGAGACAATGGTTTTTGGGATTCCAAAATGTACCCAAACTCGTTCAAGGAAGATCTTGGCAGTGGCCTCTGTTGTAATGCTCTTCTTGCAGGCAACCAGAATCGTCATCTTAGATAAGAGATAAACAACCACAAAAACATAGTCATTTCCCCACTTGGTGGATGGGAGGCCCAACATGTAGTTCATTGAGATGGATTCCCATGGCCTGTCAGGAGTAGGAAGAGGGGTGTATAGACCCTGTTTCTTAGTGGCCAGTTTGGAAATAGTGTAAGCAGTGTAGGACCTGATATACTTGCTGACCTCCTGTCAAAGTTTCGGCCAGTAGAAATGTTTCTGTAGCATCGCCACTGCCTTTTAGATGCCAAAGTGTCCTGCCACCCGACTGTAGTGGGCTTCCTGGATCAACTTCGTTGGCTCACTTGATGGAACACGGATATGGCCCAGACAACACAACAACCGATCCTGAAGATGGAAATTATTGACAACTGCGTTTGCACCCAACATTTGGTAGGTGGTGGCGAAGTCAGGGTCTATCTCATAGAGTTGGGGCCATCCAGATGTCTCATGGCTGCAAGAGTCTAGCACCGTGGTGAGTGTCGCGATTGGTGGTCTGCTGAGGCAATCAACGACGCGATTGGTGCTTCATGTTTTATACTTGATGTTGAGGTGGAATTGCTGCAAGTATGTGGACCATTTTTTATGGTGTTCATTCTGCAATTTTCCCTGTGTCTGCATGAACTGCAGTGGCATATGATCAGTGTGGATGACTGTCTCCTTCCCAAGAATGTAATGTCTCCACTAGAAGCATGGTTGCACAATGGAGTACATTTATTTTTTGTAAGTAGGGTACTTACAGACAGTATCTGACAGTGTCTCTCTATGATAGGCCACGAGGTGGTCGTGTTGAGTGAGAACGGTGCCCACGGCATAGTCTGAAGCATATGTCTCAATCTCAAAGGGATGTTTCAGGTCTGGTAGTGAAAGTACTGGGGTTGAGCACAAGCGTCGCTTCAAATCATCAAATGCTTGTTGTTGGTACTAGCCCCACGCAAATTTTTCCTTTCCACCACCCCTGTTTATTTGGCTGAGGGCCCATGCAATATGGGAGAATCCCAACACAAACATGTGGTAGAAATTGGTAAGGCCCTAGAAGCTCTGAAGCTCAGTGAGTGTTGTTGGGGCTGGCCAATCATGGATGGCTTGGATCTTGGATGGATCCACATGTACGCCTTGTTGATAAATGATGTAACCCAGGTAATGGACCCTATCCATGCCGAATGAGCATTTTTCCAAGTTGGCATATAGCTTGTACTGCCACAGGGTGTGCAGAACCCGCTGAATATGCTGCAAGTGTTCGGCCCAAGTCTTGTTGAAAATTAGAATGTCATCCAGATACACCACTAAAAAAGTATTGGTGAATGGTCGCAGGATATCCTCCATCATCCTCGTGAAAGTTGTTGGATCATTTATCAAACCAAATGGCATGACCAACCATTCAAAAAGGCCTTTCTTTGACTTGAAGGCAGTCTTCCATACATCTATCTATTCTATCAGGACCTCATGGTAGCCAGACTTCAAATCAATCTTACTAAAGTATTTGGCCCCCGTGAGTTGATCAAGGAGGTCATCAATTTGAGGAATCAGGTACCGATTTCTGACTGTGATTTTATTCAGAGCCTGGTAATCAATATAGAGTCATCAGGTTCCATATTTCTTCTGTACCAACACGATTAGGCTTCCGGAAGGTGATGAGCTAGGGTGGATGTGCCCCTTCTGCAGAAGTTCTCGGATCTGTCACTTGATCTCATCATTCTCTAACAAAGAGAGATGATAGAATACCCCATTGGGCAGCGGTACGTCGGGGGTCCGATCGATGGGATGCTTGACCTAGCAGTGTAGAGGTACCCCTGTAGGTGAGGAGAAGATATCTCATTATTCTTCCACGACCTTATCTACTTGCTTCTGCTGTGTGGAGAGTTTGTCCGCAGAGACCCTGGATGTGGTTGTGATATTTCACTTATTATGAGAGCGAATCATGAAGAATACAAACTTCCCCATATGAGAGATGACCTTCCTGCATTGCTTAGCATAGATCAAGGAAATAGTAGTAGGTGGGACTGCCTCGGGTATCCTATACAATTTCATGTTCAAAGTAATAATAACACTACGAGGCCTAGACTCATATATAGCATGGCATTTCCATAAATAAGGTTGGCCCAAAAGAACATCAAAAACTTCAAGAGGAGCAACATCACACAATACCTCATCTTTGAAGGGCTTGATGTTGTATGACAGTCGGCAATGTTAGCTGATGTGGAGATCGCTTCCTTAACGGAGCCATCCAATGGTGTAGGGTTGTGGGTGTGGCGTTCTTGGCAGGGCCAGCCACTTGACGACCTCTGCTGAGATGAGGTTCTTCTGGCTACCGCTATCAACGATGAAGTGTAGGGAGGTGCCTTTTACCCACATATGTTAATGGAAGAGGCGCTCTCCTTCTTCTGGCTCATCTGGTTCACCAGGCTGGAGCTTGGTGGTAGCAACGGTGGCACTAGGTTCCGCATCAATGATCTGTCTTCCCCTTTCTAGTTCTGGCTCAGAGTCAGAATCCACATATGATTCAGAGGCTTTCACTTCGGCCACCAGCGACTTCTTTGAGCGGCAGTCAACAGTGTTATGCCAAGAGCTCTTATGGAAGTCACACCACTTCCCGGTATCTTTCTTTTTCTTTCCGGTGTCCTTCTTTGCTTGCGGCTTGGACTGGTGGTCCTGATACTGTCCATATTTTTTCGGTCCTTTGTTCGGTGGGTTGGGGCCTCCCTTTCCTGGATTTTGTTGTGAGGGGTTTCCAGGCCCAAATTAATGTGTCTTTTGTTTGAGCATCTGCTCAATTTTGACGGCATATTGGTAGGCCGCACCCAAGGATGAGATGTCCAAAAATTCCATTTTGGTTTGGATGTATCTATGCAAAGCACTGCGATACTTGAGGACTAGATGTCACTCTGAATCTTTGATACCCAACTTGGTGCACAAGGTATGGAAGATATTTGTGAAATCTGGAACTGCTTGGTCTCTTTCTTGCAGCAGTGTGGTCCATTAATAGCATCCTTGAAGGATTCCCAGGTGGTCGTGACTTAAAATAATGAGGTTTCCTCTATTTCCTTTTGCTCACAAAAATTTTCCCACCAATATTTGACATGGGGAATGGCTTTGAGGAGCGCAAAAGTAGTATTTTCTCTATTCGAAAAGTTATGGACAGAAAAATACCCTTATAGTAGATTCAACCACTTTTCTACAGCATCTGCGTCTATCTGACCTTCAAATATAGGAATATCAAATTTTATTTGTACCTTGAAGGGGGCGGTGCCTCCGTTCGAAGAAGATGTGTCCTCTGTTGGTAGTCGTCGAAGGATTTGCGTGAAACTATCCACCATCTCGTTCATCTGTTGCGTGAGGGCTTCCTCAATCAATAGTTTGAAAGGATCTCCTGTCCTGTCATATTCCTTTTCTCCTGCCATGGGAGGTCACTTGGGCATGTGAGAGCTTCTGTCCTTAAGAGAAAGAAGCTCAAGACCCAACTCTTTGTACTCCGACCTCTTTGGGGACATGCATTAAGACGACAAGGAGCAGACCACTCTGATACTACTAATATAAATTTTATGAGAAGAATGAAATGAATGCAGATTATTAACAATTTATTAACACAAAATAACAGAGATACAGTAAAATTGGTTTTCTATTCAATAACGAAATAAGTTGAAACTGTAAAATGCAGCAGAAACAAACTTGCTGGAATGGTGGCGACTTATCTCTGAGAAGAGATGTGACCGCAGTGCACATTCGAAAGAAGAAGGTTACAATGAGGCTCTAAAGGCCTTTTTACAATAAGAAAGAATATCAAAAACCCTAGACATCCAAAAACCTAACCCTAGGAGATGAAGCGCCAAAAGTCATGTGGGCTCCATTTGGGTAAGTTAGTACATCAACTTCCCAGGGTCGTAACTTTTGCATATGATCTTCGTTTTAGGCATGTGATAGAATGTTGGAAAGGTATCATCGAGGATATTCATTTTGGGGGCTCCATCATGCCTTTGGATATAGTTAGGGAGATCGATCCCAAAAAACCTTCATTTAGGCCCTCAAAATGGCCCTGGAAGTTAAAACTGCTAAAAATAGTAAATTGCCAAAATTGTCAGAAAATTGTTTTGAGACAGTTGGAAAAGGTGGGTGGCCACCGATATCCATATGGATCAATCCTCTCTCCTTAGGAATCAATGGTCTCCATTACGTTGCATTCCCCCATAAGATGAGGAAATTTCTGCTGAATTTGGCCCCGGATGAGCCACTTGCCTTGGTGCAAGAGCTGCCCTGCTTTGATGACTCGATAAAGATGGATCCTTTGTTGTCTAGTGCCCTTGATCTGTCTGTCAATAATCTAATCATTGGATGCCTATTGTATGCAGTCGAGGTTGAGCTCTATTGGTGTCAGCTATTCTGCTACTTCTGAGGTGTCCAATAATGGTGGTAATTAAGGGCGAAGGAGATCCACATTGAATATTGGGTGCAGGCCAAGGAAAGGAGGAATGTTGAGCTCAAAAGAATTATCCCCCACGGCCTTGGGGATAGTGTACGGCCCATAACGGAGTGACAGAAGCTTCTGATGGGGTCATGTAAGGCGTTCTTTCTGCAATTGCAACCAAACTTTGTTGCCCACCTAAAACTTATGTGGCACCCGATGTTGATCATGGCATTGTTTGTATTTGTCATTGGACTTCTGTAGGATATCCTGAACCTATTGGTGGATGTGTTGGATCCGATCAATGAACCAGGTGGCTTTTTCAGCTTCAGTTGGAGCAGGAGATGAGTCAGTCGAGGTGACCTCAAGGGGAAGTGCAACATCTATGGGACCCAATGGTTGGAATCCCAACCCCACTTCAAAGGGGTTTTGGTCGGTTGAGCTATGCAGGGCTCAGTTGTAGCTATGTTGGACATAGGGAAGGCTCTCATTTCATGTGCGAGGGTGATTTGAATTATACATGTGAAGGATATGCATAATCATTCGATTTACAACCTCGGTTTGGCCATCTGTTTGGGGGTGCAAGGCCATGGATTTGGTGAGCTCTGTGTCTAGCAGTGACCAGAGGCTCAACCAGAATGTGTTGAAAAATCGACTATCCCAATCTAAGACAATGTTTTATGGGATTCCAAAATGTACCCAGACTCGTTCAAACCAGAATCGCCATCTTAGAAAAGCGATCAACAACCACAAAAACACATTCATTTCCCCACTTGGTGGATGGGAGGCTCGACATGTAGTCCATTGAGATGGATTACCATGGCCTGTCAAGAGTAGGAAGAGGGGTGTACATGCCCTGTTTCTTAGTGGTCGGTTTGGTAATAGCACAATCAGTGCAGGACCTAATATACTTGTTGACCTCCTGTCGAAGTTTCGGCCAGTAGAAATGTTTATGTAGCATCGCCACTATATTTTCGATGCTGAAGTGTCCTGCCACCCATCTATAGTGGGCTTCCCATATCATCTTCGCTCTCTCACTTGATGGAACATAGATATGGCCCAGACGACACAACAACCCATCCTGAAGATGGAAATTATCGACAACTGTGTTTGCACCCAACATTTGGTAGGTGGTGGTGAAGTCAGGGTCTATCTCATAGAGTTGGGGCCATCCAGATGTCTCATGGCCGCAAGAGTCTAGCACCATGGTGAGTGTTGCTACTGGCGATCTGTTGAGGCAATCAACGACACGATTGGTGCTTCCTGTTTTATACTTGATGTTGAGGTGGAATTAATGCAAGTATGTGGACCACTTTTGATGGCTGTCATTCTGCAATTTTCCCTATGTTTGCATGAACTGCAATGGCTTATGATCAGTGTGGATGAATGTCTCCTTCCCAAGAATGTAATGTCTCCACTGGCAGCATGCTTGCACAATGGAGTACATTTCTTTGTTGTAAGTAGGGTACTTACAGACAGTATCTGACAGTGTCTCACTATGATAGGCCATAGGGTGGCCATGCTGAGTGAGAACGACGCCCATGGCATAGTTTGAAGCATCGGTCTCGATCTCAAAGGGATGTTGCAAGTCTGGTAGTGAAATTACTGGGGTTGAGCACAAGCACTGCTTCAAACCATCGAATGCTTGTTGTTGGGACCGGCCCCACGCAAATTTCTCCTTACCACTACCCCTGTTTATTTGGCTGAAGGCCCATGCAATATGGGAGAATCCCAACACAAACCTGTTGTAGAAATTGGCAAGGCCCAAGAAGCTTTGAAGTTCAATGAGTGTTGTTGGGGCTGGCCAGTCACAGATGACCTGGATCTTGGATGGATCCACATGTACGCCATGTTGATCATTGATGTAGCCCTGGTAATGGACCCTACCCATGCCGAAGGAGAATTTTTCCAAGTTGGCATATAGCTTGTGCTGCCGCAAGATGTGTAGAACCTATTGAATATGCTGCAAGTGTTCAGCCCAAGTCTTGTTGTAAATTAGAATGTCATCCAGATACACCACTACAAAAGTATTGGTGAATGGTCATAGGATATCGTCCATCATCCTCATGAAAGTGGCTGGAGCATTTGTCAAACCAAATGGCATGACCAACCATTCAAAAAGGCCTTCCTTTGACTTGAATGCAGTCTTTCATACATTTTTTTGTTCTATCGGGAGCTGGTTGTAGACAGACTTCATATCAATCTTACTAAATTATTTGGCCCCCTTGAGTTGATCAAGGAGGTCATCGATTCAGGGAATCGGGTACTGGTTTTTTACTGTGATTTTATTCAGAGCCTGGTAATCAATAAATAATCGCCAGGTTCTATCTTTCTTCTGTACCAGCATGATTGGGCTCTCGCAAGGTGATGAGCTGGGACAGATGTGCCCCTTGTGGAGCAGTTCTTGGATCTATCGCTTGATCTCCTCATTCTCTAACAAAGAGTGATGATAGACTGGCCCATTGGGAAGCGGTGCACTGGGAATTAGATCGATGGGGTGCTTGACCTAGCAATGCATAGGTACCCCTATAGGTGAGGAGAAGATATCTGAGTATTCTTCCATGACCTTATCTGCTTGCTTCTGTTGTAAGGAGGGGTCGGCCGCAGAGACCCTGGATGTGGTTGTGATATTTTTCTTATTATGAGAGCGAATCATGAAGAAGACAAACTTCCCCATATGAGAGATGACCTTCTTGCATTACTTAGCAGAGATCAAGGAAATATCACTAGGTGGGACTGCCTCGGGTATCCTATACAATTTCCTATTCAAAGTAATAATAACACTACGAGACCTAAACTCATATACAGCATGACGTTTCCATAAATAAGGTTGGCCCAAAAGAACATCACAAACTTCGAGAGGAGAAACATCACACAATACCTCATCTTTGAAGGGCTTGATGTCATACGACAGTCAGCACAAGTGGCTGACACAGAGATCGCTTCCTTGGCGAAGCCATCCAATGGTGTAGGGTTGTGGGTGTGGCACAAGGATGATTTTAAGGATGGAAATTTGCTTTAAAATGTAGAAACCTTGGCGAATATTACTAATCCTTCATATGCCAACTATAAATGTTTGGCGATATTTTTGTAAAAATATTCAAATTTATAAGGATTTTATATAGTTTTTATAAAATTTTGGCGATTTTTAAGGTAAAAT
>ML812694.1:111194-129114 GCA_009831015.1 Picea engelmannii
AGGACTGGTCACAAACCCTATCTTCCACATAGTGTATCTCCATAATTATAGTGAATCAAGAGCTGAAATTTTTACCAGAGGTACCTTGATATGTCTTCTCAATACCATAGCGATTTCACCATCTGAATTGTTCTAGAAAAAAAAGTTATAGAAAAAATGGTAAGATGACCTGAAAATAACATACCTTAGAACACATCACCAAAAGACTTCATCCTCCCTTGAAATCTGGCCTTCTTTACTTCTGATTTCCTCTGAAATTCAACTTGTATCAAATGAATGTATAATGATATTTATTTATACCATTTATGTCACTTTCTTTTAACATTAGGGCCGACCTGACACTTTCTTATTTTGTAATTCTTTTCTTTAATTATCTTCAAGGCCTACATGTACTTCCTTCTTCAATTCACTTTGTCATCTTTAAAAATTCATTTCTCCTCAACCATGAGGATCCACGTGACATGACACATACCACTGGAAACAACATGATGTATATTATCCATCCATGGGTGTTGTATCTGCATGTGCATTTTCCTTCATGTCCAAATACCTTCATCAATCTTGCGGTCCAAAACCCATGACTAGGGTTGACATCAATGACAACAACCAATATTCCAATAGAAATAATTTGCAGTGGTTTCATCTTTACAAAATAGTTTAATTGATCTTGAATTGGAGAACCAATTGCTCATAACCGAAAACACCTTGGTTGAAGATCACAAGACATAGGTTTCAAATCTCAAGCGTAATAAAAAGGAAGATTCAATGACAATTAATTCTCCAAGGGTTAATATTTTTGTCAATTCAGAGTTTAAAAACTCTACCTCTTAATGCTCATGTGTAAATATTAGAGTTTGTTAGACGGGTATGTATTTGTCTTGTTTCTTATATTTTATTTTTAGAAAGAGAAACTACGGAATCAGAAATTTTGCAACTTCTCTAATTTCTTATTTCTGTTTATTTGTTTTTAATTTCATTTATTTGTTTTTGACAGGTGTAAAATAGGTCACATGGATCGAGAATCAATAACAAATTATCTTTTCAAGCTACGAGGATGGTCTACGAAGAAAATCAGCTAGTTTATTATAGAAAGCCTATCTTTAGTTTTGTTTAAATCGTTGTAATTTTTATTTGGTTTGGGATTCATAGACTATTCATGAAAACCCATTCCTAATTTTAAGGAGTTAGTTTTTCTTTTATTAATAATTAGTAGGTAAACATTGTTGGAACTCTTTTCTATAAAAGAGAGAAAGTAAACTAAGTTCAGGGTTCAGAATTTTTGAAGATTAGGAGAACTTGTACACTATTGTTGAGTTTCCTTTTTGAATATCAAGACTGGATTAATAAATTTTGATTGCAAATACAAGCATCAATATCTAATACTGTTACTGGTATCTGAATGTTTCATCTTTTATCAAAATTTTATTGTTGAATATTGTGTTGCAATATAGTTCTTGATGCAATTATTTACTATTAATTAATTGTACTCATTTCTTATTTGTTTCACATTATTGATAGCCACTAAATGTATGTGAATATTGTCTCTTTATTTATATAGATCTTTCATCTAAATTAAAGTTGCTTTATCGAAACATATATTAAAAGATTTGTATCTTTTAATTATTGTTTTCTTTTATATAATTCATATACAAAGAAAATCATCCTCAGTTGTTAATTAGATTTAATTCATAGTTTTAAAATTTTGGTTTTGTTTATTATAGAGGTTTCTAATCAATTGACTTTTTTTCCAAAAGTCACTTTTCAAAGAAAAAAAAAAATCTCTAGTAATTTTTCATTTTGGTTTGAATTAGTCTTATCACATATGTCTATAAGTGTGTATTTATATTTGAATATAGATTCTTTATTTCATTATTTGTGGTAAAATAATGATATTTTATATTAGAAGATCTTAAACACAATTTAAGATTAAGTTAGGTTTTGGTTTTAGTATAGAATAGTTAGGGGTAACTGGACCTAGAACCAGTTGGAATCACCATTTTCAATGGAAAGGGGTTTAACTGGGACCCTAATCGAGCAATATCCCCAAATGTTTATCATGGTAATTTTTGGCCATCAATAGATCCTAAACTTGTGTCACTACATGCAACAAATGACTTTTGGATTCTATTGTTTCTAAGCATGTTTGGGCTAAGTGAACTACTCTAGTACATCCAAAGTGTCATTTCTAGTTGGGAACCATTTTTGTTTTAGACAAAAAGGTTTTTGTTTGCCAAAGATATGATCATTTAACTTATAGATATATAGTTTTATTTTAAAGTTTCTTTTTTTAAATTTCTCTTAGATCGTTCAATATCTTGTGTTTTTTTTTAGGTTTTCTTCCTTTCAAATTTGCATATGATATGTGGCTTGCACCTTGTACAATCTTAGCTAATTAGAAACAAAGAGGAAAGTGTGTTCTAATATGTGTATGCTCGTTTCCTTGTTCCTCATGCGATCTCAACAAAACATATAAGAAAAGTTTCATTTTTCCAGTAAGCTAATCAAAATTTAGCTTTTAGTACATAAATTTGTGATTTTTAATTTTTTTTTTTGCTCCACAAATTTACCTTTTTTGTGTGAATTGATGTTTGAAGTTTTTGCAAGAAAAAACTAAGGGTTTGGGGGTAAGCATGCACTTTGAGGAGGCTATTAGTTAAAAATAAAAAAATGCTCCCTTACTCCATTCTAACAGTTGTTATATATCTTTTATAATAGCTCACTTGGTTGAAAGTAACTTTATAGTAAAAGTGATTCTCACTTATTGTCTAAAAGTGGGTCGCTTATATTATAAATGTAACTTATTTGTAAAAGTAATCCTATAGGACAAAGTTAGACAAGGAGGGATATTTTTTTTACTCTTTCCAACTCGACAACCTCATTGTGCACCCATCACCACATGGGCCAACCTCTAACTACCACATGGCACATTTGTTACTGTTTTGACATTTTATGCCTTTCTTCAAATGAGCATAACTCTATCATCTAAAGTTTGTATTCAATGCCATTTTTTTAAACTACCTATTTTTTCAAGCTCTTTCCATCTGAATAGCCAATTTCTAATTTTGAAGTAATCTTACCTACATATTGTAACATGGCTAGTCCAAGTGAGATCCTACTTACCAGTTCTAACTACTTCTCATGGAAATCCCAAAAGTAGGATATACTATAAAGTAAGGGAATTTACCAAGTTACCTTGGGAATAGAAGCTTCCCCCCTTGATACATTAAAGAGAGTCAAATATGATAGTAAAAATAATTCAACATGTGGATTGATAGGGATGTCAAAATCCAGTTATTTACCATTTCGCCTTTATGGAATTGAAACCCCCGGTGCAGCTTGGAAAAAGATGGAAAATGTGTTTGGTAAACATAATGATATTTGAGCCCACTAGCTCAAAAATAAATTAAGTTCTTTAAATCCTATTGATTCTCTCACATTGAGGATTTTCTATCTTAGTTTTCAAAACTTATACTTATACTTATATAATGTAAGATAAAGAAGGAAGATGACCATCCTATATATGGTATTCTCGCAAAGCTTGGAAATGCCTATTATGATTTTGTATCTACTTTTCACTCCACCAAAGAAGAACTTATTAGTCAAGGGGCTATGTAGAAAATGTCCACCTTTGAAGGATTTGTGATTCTCTGATTAGAGAGCAAGATAAAATATTTCACCTTGGATTGATTAGCATTATATGTACATTTAACAAAGTCTTAGTAGCACAATATAAGAAAAACCACAAGCATCTAAAGAAGCAACATCCTTGCAATAACATACAAAACAAGGGTCCCAAACCCTCTCAGCCAACTCCTACTACCAATGTTGATAAATGAACTAAATCAAAAGACAAGATAATTGAGAGACATTGTAATTTTTGTGTGTGGGATGGTCATATGGAGTCTAAATGTTTTAAGAAGATGAAAACCTTAGAAGCAACATTGAAGAAGAGCAACATCAATCTTGATTCTCCTTCTTCTAACTCTTCTTCTCATGGACATCCAAGTTCTACTTTCGTTTTTTCTTTTAATGCAACATCTACTTTATCTTCTACTCAATGGATTACTAATTATGGATAAGGATAAAACCATATTTTTGGATGTTAATGAATGTAATACAAAACAAATATGTATTGGTGATGATAGATATCTTAGTGTTGTAGGGTCTGTAACAGTTTAATGAGACTGTGACCTTTTTAATGATGTATTATGTGTTCCAAGTATTTCCTACAACCCTCTATCAATATATCAAATCACTCATTTAGGTGAAGGTCAAACAATAGAATTTTCACCTCACGAATTTGTAATCAAGGATTTAAAGGATCCCAAGCATGTAGTAGTAATTGGAATTGTTAATGATATTACCAAGTTGTATAGATTTGACAACTTTGGCTCATCATTTCTTCCATTAATTTTTATTTCTCATAGTGATGACACGAACAAACTTTGGCATGGGCAATTTGGTCATCTAAAATATTGCTCATTATAGAAACTATGTAAGCAAAATATGGTGATTGTTCTTTCTTTCATTTCTTCCATAGATGGTGTTTGTTCCATCTATGTTCTTGACAAACATCATCAATACAATTTTGACAAACATGCCTCTTGGCATACCTCAACCCCCTTGTAGCTTTTTCAGAGTGATTTATGTGACCCAGTTGCTTGTGATTCTTTCTTCAGGTTCAAGTACTTCTTAACTTTCATTAATGGCTTCTCGAAACACACTTGGGTTTATTTATTAAAAAATAAGAGTGAAGTATTTGACATGTTTTTGGCCTACCAAGTTCTTGTCGAAAAGCAATCTGAACATCAACTTCATAAGTTAAGAATGGATAATGGGGAAAAATATGTTGACAACAAATTTGCAACTTGTTGCACTAAATAGGTCATTCAAATGAAATATATTGTTCCATACACACCACAACAAAATGGTGTTGTTGAGAGAAATAATCACACATTAAAAGAAATGTCAAATTATATTATCCAATCTAAGGTATTAAGTCATTATTTTTGGGTGGAAGCCATTAATTATGCAAACTACATAGTTAATCACACTCCCACAAAGGATTTAAAATATATAATAGGAGAAGAAGCATGGAGTAATATTAAAATATATGTAAGCCATTTTTGAATGTTTGGTAGTGAAGCATGGGCTCACATTCCTAATGAGAAAAAGAAGGCATTACAACCTAAGTCTAAGTGTAAGAAGTGCATTTTTGTTGGATACTTCGAAGATATAAAAGGATATAGACTTCTTCGACCTCAGTAGAAAAGATGTTAAGTTTAATGAAGGTCTCTCGACCCACATGCCATATTCTACATGTGAGCCATCTTCGACGAATGTGCCATTTTCGATTCCTAACTTTTTTGCTACTGCTCCTATTATAGTTTATTCTCCTTTAGATGATGATAGTGAGGACATAAATTCACCTCTACCTAATCAACCTCCTCTAATTGAGTCCATTGAACATGAACTTGCACTAGCACCACAACTTCCTAAATGGGTTTATAAAACATAAGAAGTGGCTAGTGATCCTTTAGATCATCCTTGTGCATGTTCACAATTCTAGTGAGCCTCCTCTCTTTTGGCTCAAGTTTCAAAGATTCATGATCCCAAAAATTTTGTAGAAGCTTTCGGCCATCCAAATTATGATACAAAAATGAATGAAGAATATCATTCCTTACTGGAAAATGATACTTGAGATCTTGTCCCTCTTTCAAAAGGAAGAAAACTTGTTAGATGTAAATGGGTGTATAGAACTAAGTTTGCAACATATCAAAGTGTTGAAAGACATAAGGTCTAATTAGTTTCCAAATGAATTTCTTAGGTAGAAGGAATTTACTATATTGAAACCTTTTCCCCTGTAGCCAAAATGAATTCCATCCGCCTTGTTCTAGCCCTTGTAGCGCCATATAAATGGGAGGTCCATCAAATGGATGATAAATCCATCTTCTTCCATGAGTATTTGCAAGAATAAATTTACATGAAACAACCTCCTAGCTATGTTCAACGTGACTCTAGTCTTGCTTTCAACCTTAAGACATATATCTATGACCTTAAGCAAGCCCCCTTGAGCTTTGCATGCTAAAATGGATAGCTTTCTTCTTCACAATGGCTTCTCTAAATGTCATTCTAACCCCAATGTCTATACCAAGAAAGTGGGTAACCATCTCATAATACTTGTTCTCCATGTTGATGACCTTATACTCATTGGTAGTGACCCCAAAATTTTAACCCATGTGAAATTTTGTCTTAAGAAGAGATTTGAAATGGCAGGCTTAGGACATTTGCATTATTTTCTTGGCGTCCAAGTCTTGCAAACCAAGGAAATAATTTCTCTTTCACAATTTAAGTATGTGTGTGACCTTCTTCATCACTTTCACATGGAATATTGTAAACCAACCCCATCTCCCTTCCATTATGGAGTCAAACTTGTTGTCATTTGTATCACACCCAAAGTAGATGCCACTTTGTATCATGAGTTAGTTGGTAGCCTTTTGTATTTGACTCATACTTGTCATGATATTTCCTTTGTCATTGGTCTTGTTGCCTAGTATATGCAAACACTCCATGAGGTTCATTGGAAAGCAATAAAGATGATACTTTGATATATTTGGGGTACAATTTAGTTTGGGCTGCAATATAGTTCATGAGGGACTACTTTGTTGGTTGGTTTCACTGATTTCGATTGGGCCGGTGATCCTGATGATTTGAAGTCTATTGAAGGCTATGATTTTAGTCTTAGTTACGGATTTTCTACTTAGCTTATAAGAAGCAACATGCCCTTTCTCTTTCTTCAAGAGAAGCAAAGTAGAGAGTTGTAATTACTGCAATGTAAGAATCCCTATGGATTCAATCAATCCTTTAAGAGTTTGGATTCCAACACTAGCATCCAACCACACGTTGGTGTGATATCAGAGTGCTTTTCAACTTTCCAAACATCCAGTCCAACATCAACACATAATATATGCATGCACTTCATCAAAAAGCTTCTTTAGGATCACATTATTGAAGTGATCTATTGCCATACACATGATCAAGTTGCAAATATTTTCACAAAGACTCTTATTTAAGCAAAGTTTTCCAAGCTTTGATCTATACTAGGAATTGAAGAAGTTGTCAATGAGGAGGGATAGGATTTGATGCCTACTTCCTTCTCCTATTGTGTCACCTCTTTAAATACTTCATTCCTTATATCCCAAGATGTTCTTAAGGGGGGATGTTGGGATATTTAGACACTTACTAGTTAGTTAAGTTCAACTTGGTCTAATGTGTCTTTTGGTCAAGTGTATTTCTTTTGTGTGCTTTCATAACTAACTAGTTCGACAATCATGATTATGTTCTAAACATAAACAAATTTGACTATTCAACTTCTCCTTCATATTAACAACACATTATCCGTGGCTTAGCACCAGATTAGTCCATGATCTCTATTAAAAGAGCACGGAGGGTCATTTTCTAATGATTGATTGTGAGAGATTCTTATGTAAACTATTTCCTTTTTGCATTAATATATTGCCTCAAGTGGCTACGTTGGTTGGGGTCATGGAATATTTCCCTCTTTGAAGGTTTTAACCACATGTTGGCCCTTGACCAAATTTTGAGGATCCTTGGTCATGTTTGACCTACTTTTGGGACTTCAACAAGCTGTCAAAGGTGGAGTGCGAGTCGAAGCGGAGATCGTGGGATCTCGACCCCTTTTTAGGGATTTTTGGGTTTTGGTCTTATGTAACGGGTATGTGGATGTCATCCCATGGGTTTACCCATGTTTAGGACCGATTTTGTAATGTATAAATAGATGTCTAGGCGATGTAAGAAGGGGACATATATGTGATGCTAGGTGCTAAGTGAAAATGGTAATTGTAATTGCTTTGTGCATACTGTGTAAGACTTGCAGAGCTAAGTGCAAGTGATCATAGGAGATTGTGGAAGGCTTTGTGCTATAACTCAGGGAAGGAGGATCTAGCAAAGTGTGCAGATCTCTTGTCCTCTGCGGAGTAAGATCTCAAGGCTCTTTGCATGTAGAAGATTGACAGAAGACAATAAAGAGAAGAAGAATTGGTGGATGTAGCCCCAAGGAGGGGGTGAACCACGTATATCTTGTGGTGTGGTTGCTTTGTGCATTTTGGGTGTTCTCTTGTTTATATGATTAAATGCTTAGTGTGATGATGTATGTTAGATGAATATGATATGATAGCTTAGTGTTGAATAATGTGAATGAATGCAATATCTAACCTATGTTGATGTGCTTAGTGCTTGATTATATTGGATCTGTGTGAATACTGCACCATTCTGTTATTAGGGTTTATCTGCGTTGTAAGCTAAAGGCGAATATTGATGAACTGTAACTGCTGAGTGCTCTGTTAAAGTGTTACAATCACAGAACTATGTCCCAGCTAAGGTGGCAGACATTTACAATCACAGAACTATGTCCCAGCTAAGGTGGCAGACATCAAAGTCCTACAACCACCCCTGCCTCTACCTCGGGTGAGACTTCATCTGCTTCGCAGGTGTTGCCGAAAGAGCTGTAGTTAGGGTTTTGTTGGTGCGTTGTTGTAGTGTTGAACTCTGGGTCTGCCCTTGTGCCAACAAATGGTTCTGTTGTTGGGACCGGAACTGCGATTGTTGGGAACTTAAGAAAAAAGAAAGCTTTGTGCATATATATGTTTTCCTAGTGCACAGTATTCTACTTGACCTTTGAAGCTATGTTCCAAGAAGAAGAGTCAGATCTAAAGAAAAGAGGTAAGACCTGAAAGCTTTGTGCTCTGATAAAGATAAGAATAATGAAAAGTTTTGATTGAAAAAGTAAGATAAGTGTAAATTTGTGTTTCAAAAGTATGGATCTAGGTATTTTTGATAAATTTTGTTATAGCTTGAAAAGTAGGGCACAAATAGATGAAAGAAGGTTTGATATGAATAGATCTGACAAAAATAGTGAAAGATATGTTATTCCTCTGCATAGAAAGAATGTTTGGACTAACAAATGGATGTAGGATCCTAGAAAGAATTTTTTGCAGGTTAGCTACTATCCTAGTGCGCAATACAAGAAAGGCTAGGGATCCTTTCAAAGAAAAAAAAGACTAACCCTTTTTTACAATTGCTGAAGACTAGGACATCTTGCTAAGGAATGCCCTGGTAGAAGGCCTAGTTGTCTTTGTTGTAAAGATATGGATCATGAAGTTTTAGATTGCCCTAGAATGATTGCTAAGCTTGACAGAATGAATATGAGATAAGAAAACCCCGAGGAAGGTTACGAAACTGAGACCATGGCAGAACCCCAGAAAGAATCAGAGAATGTATTACTACAAATGAAAGAAACCCTAAATGATCACAGAAATATCAACTTATCAGAGATCTTCAAAGAAAAAGAATGCATAGAAGCAAGAATAGGAGACTTCGACATTGACTGTGCTCTGGATGAAGAAACACTGGTGAATATCATGACAGAAAGAACTTGGGAAACTTTAGGAAAGCCTGCTATGATTCCTTCATTGGGAGGAATAAGATTATTTAGAGGAAAGTTGATAACCCTATGTGGAAGACTCACCCAGATATCTATGAGTGCTCATGGAACTTCGACAGAGGAAGATCTTGAGATTATTAAATTTATTGAGAACAACGCTCCATTTGCTATATTACTAGGAAAACCTTGGATTTAAAAGGATCAGGCTAGAAGAAAAGAAGAGGAAGTCTTAGAGCAGAGGAAGCAAGAATTAAAATATTTCATTACTAGGAGGATAGCACACTTGATTGAAGAATAGGAGAATAGATCGAAGCTACTTAGAACCAGAAACTTGGATGTCGAAGTTAAAAGAACACAAGAAGACTCACAGAAGACTGAACTACCTACCCCGGAGAGAGAAGACATATTACTCTCCAACCCTACGAAAAAATCTCAACAGCGCGAAGTTACTATGCCAAAAGGAGATAAGAATCAGAATGGAAAAAGGAATACCAAGACGAAGATCACCAGGAAGAAGGCTAGAAAACTCAGTAAGAAGAGAGCAAAGTTATAGAAGGTCCCAGACGAGACTTCGCAAGGGGAAGGTTTACAATATTGGAACTTCGTCGGGATATCATAACAACGCAACATGGCACTTCGCCATGGCGAAGTGATATAGCTGTTGGAAGCATTATAACCGTTAGCCCGATGACTCGAACGGTTAGAACAACAGTAATGGTCCGAAGACTCACCATCAGACTGTTGGGACCGCGCCACAATGGATAGAACTGCATTGATGAAGACCTCTCATCCATTGGAGAGATCTGTTACATCGTGTCTACTTAGTCCGTCGATTGTTGCACCGAGAACAATTTTTAAAATTGTATCCAAGCCAACTCATTGCTACCGCATTGTGTTTATTGAGATCAACACATGTTCCATTTCATTGCACACTCATTCATCCACCTGAGTTATCCGATCTAAGTGTGTATGTCGGACGAGCTCAGCGCCGTAGAGAAATCTGTCGAAGAAGTTCTAATCGATCTCATGGTTGAGAAAGTAATGTCTGCAGGTATTCAAGCATCATCGACTAGAGGAGTGCAAGCCTCTCCATCGATTGCTTGCGGATCCATACCATCCCGACCAACAGCAGAGAAGAGAACCAAGCACAGAGATGACCTATCCAACGTGAAGTTAATCCCGACCATCTTACCAGACTGCATCTCGCCTCTGGCCGATGCGATGAGTCATGACAGTGTCCCGAGGGACTTTGATTACACCATGGTTACTGCGTACCTTCTGAAGGGGATACGTGCAGTTAGAATGTTGTGGGATAAGATTTTGACATTGAAGTTCAACGACTTCAACCTAGGAGACCGTAAGAACCATAGTATGCTCGCTCCTTACAAATACTTGACCAAGATGAAGGGGAAGAAATCGAAAATAATCCCCCAGCCATGGACTATGAACCTCGCACAGTCCACCCTCTTGAATGTAATGGAGATTCCACACTTTGGAAGGAACTAGGAGGTTAACGTGTGTTTTAATATCCTTCTCTCATGTTACCATGATGGCTACCTATGGCTAGACCGATGCATCACAGTCGATCCGACGTTGATCCATAGGATCACTGGATTGAGCATGCAGGGACCCGACCCGCAGGACTTCTACCTAGGAAAGGCTACAGATCACTCATTGGCACAAAAGATCAAAGACACATATAGCAATGTAGAAAAGGGGACGCGAGGCTACAAGGTAGCTTCCATCCAGAATGGCGTAGTGCGCCTGGCCTACCAGTTGATCACATGAAAGATCGTAAGAAAGAGCAAACCTACACAGGTCACAGGATTCATTGTTGGCCTCGCCGAGAAATGTGTAGAAGGACTCGAGATGAACTGGCGAAGTACTTGGTCAACCAACTGAAATTAGACTACCATGAAGCTCAGGATTAGGGCTATGATTTCCGCTTTAGCTGACTCCTGATTCTCATCGCATTTACCACTTGGGAGATGCCGAAAGGTGCAACCTTCCCAGACATCGAGCCGTTCGAGCCGCTCGCTGCGAAGTTCACCACGCTCTAGTACTGGAGCGATATGGGAAAACAGTGGCAGTTGAACGCGGTCTTCCACACGTACTATCTCCAACTTAAGAAGGCCATCGAAGTTGTCCCTCGCATGACGCCAAACACCCTATACCGGTTTAGGCCTCTCATGAAGTTCTGCACAGATCGACACTTCATCTATATCACTGTGCGCGTAGACAAACATAAAGAGGAGCTTCAGTCATATTATAAGCTCACAAAGGAGGACCTCGAAGAGATAACTAAGGACTGGTCTGTAGAGCTCCTCATCCCCGTTGACCCTGCAAAGATGTTTGATCCCAAGCTAGATAGCTCGGAGGCCGCTCACAAAGAACATGACACACCTGGAACCAGCAAAAGAAAGAATATTGAAGAAGTCCAAGACTTGAGTAGTGCATCAGAAGAAACAACTTCAGTATCACCTGGTTGAGGGGGTGATGACGAAGTAGAAAAGACAAATGGCAGAGAAGATTAGCAGAAGCAAGGTGAAGTAACACCGCCTAAGGATCTTGTTGATAAGGCTGATCCCTTGAAGAAAAGGAAGGTTTCCCCCATGAAACCCACTTCCCTAAAGAAATCCAGAGCGACCTTGACTAAGATGCAAATTGTGCTCACTGTAGATGACTTCGACTTCATCATCGCAACTGTAGCAGATGCCTCGCAGGATATCTTGCAGAAACATGAATCCAAGCAGGAGGAGATGTGCAATATAATCGAGGTTGAACTCAGAGGGGTACAGCAGGCCCTTCAATCCAACTGCACAATATCCACTACACCCCCACCATCAGAAGAACTAGAGTTGGGAGATGAGCTTGCTCAACTCTACAGACTTGCTGATGCGACCGAAGCTCACCTTCATCAAGCACAAGCTAAGAAAGACCAGGCCATAGCAACCCTGAAACAAGCTCAGGAATAAATGGTAGAGCAACACCGGGTTGCACAAAAGGAGAAGGAGGACCTTCAAGCCAAGCTTGAAGAAGAGAGGGCGTAGGCCAAGAAAGAAAAATAAAAGTTGCTCATAGAACAACTTTGAGTCAAAGAAGCAGTCGACATAGCACTTCGCTCTGTGATGGGCTTAGAGCCAAAGGTAGAAGACCAAGTGGAGCATCAAGTAGTGCAGCTCACAGAAGCTATCTAGCAGCTACAACAAAGAATAGCAGAATTAGAGCTACGAACAGTGCCCAACACTCTGTCGGATGTACGAGATCAAAGAGAAGCAATTGCTCGAAGAGTAGTTGAAGAATCAAGTCCCTCACCATGGAATGTAAACAAGTAAGTGATCACAATGCCCAGAATTATGAGTGACTCACTGAGGATTCTGAATTAAAGGCATTGGAGTCACAACTCCAGAAGGCAAAGTAGAGAGAAGAAACAGTACAGGTGTAATTGAATCCCCTGTCATCCATTGAGAGGATGAAGCGATCCCAAGAACAACGCACTGCTCAACAACAAGTCCACACCATTCAGAGCAAAGTCATGGAAGTGACTCAGAGGCTCCAACCAATACAGGATGAGGCTTGCCAACTATTCGCAGAGATTGAAGGCCGAGGAGCAGAATTGGAGCAAGTCGTCACTGCACCTGAACAATGCTTAGAGGAACCTGTCAACGAAGCAGTAATCCAAGAGTTCGTCGAACAGAAGGTCGTGGCACAACAACAGGTCGAAGCAGCTTGAGCCAAGCTCAAGGATTTCGAAGCATAGCTACCCAGACTAGAGTGACTCAAGATGAGTCACAGGTGAGTGTTGGGGGCCTATTGGCCCTTGACTAAGTTTTGAGGCTCCTTGGTCATGTTTGACCTATTTTTGGGACTTCGACGGGCTTTTGAAGGCGGGGCGCAAGTCAAAGCGGAGATTGCAGGATCTCGACCCCTTTTTAGGGCTTTTTGGGTTTTGGGCTTATGTAACGGGTATGGGGATGTCAGCCCATGGGTTTACCCATGTTTAGGCCCAATTTTGTAATGTATAAATAGATGTCTAGGTGATGTAAGAAGGGGACATCTATGTGATGCTAGGTGCTAAGTGCAAATGGTAATTGTAATTTATTTGTGCATGCTGTGTAAGACTTGCAGAGCTAAGTGCAAGTGATCGTAAGAGACTATGGAAGTATTTGTGTTGTAACTCAGGGAAGGAGGATCTAGAGAATTGCGCAGATCTCCTATCCTCTGCGGAGTAAGATCTCAAGGCTCTGTGCATGTAGAAGATTGATAGAAGACAATAAAGAGAATAAGAATTGGTGGACGTAGCCCCAGGGAGGGGGTGAACGACGTATATCATGTGTTGTGGTTGCTTTGTGCATTTTGGGTGTTCTCTTGTTTATGTGATTAAATGCTTAGTGCGTTGATGTATGTTAGATGAATCTGATATGATAGCTTAGTGCTGAATAATGTGAATGAATGCTATATCTAACCTATGTTGATGTGCTTAGTGCTTCATTATATTGGATCTGTGTGAATATTGCACTGTTCTGTTATTAGGGTTTATCTGCGCTATAAGCTAAAGACAAACATTGATGAACTGTAACTGCTAAGTGCTATGTTAAAGTGTTACAATCACAGATCTGTGTCCCAGCTAAGGTTGCAAACATCGAAGTCCTGCAACCACCCCTGCCTCTATTGCGGGTGAGACTTCATCTGCTTCGCATGTATTGCTGAAAGGGCCAGTATTTAGGGTTTTGTTGGTGCGTTGTTATAGTGTTGAACCCTGGGTCTGCCCCTGTGCCAACACCACATATACATTGGTGTATTGATCTTTGATCCCTTTGTGTGAGTGGTTGCCTTAAAGTGTTTGACCTGTGTGGATATACCCTATTTATTGAGCAAAATCAAAATGACACTCTAAACAAGCTTTAGAGTATACTACACCACCCTCATGAGGTATTTCAACAAGACTTGTGCAACAAAATGGTGTGAAGTGACAACCTATCCAAGGCTCTTTGATAGAAATGGTGTGCAACGACAACCTGTCCAAGGATATGTAACAAAAATGGAAGCAAGTACACAAGATAAGGTATAAAATATAAATTCTATGTTTACATTTTGAATTCATTGACAAAAAATTATGTATATGGTCGGGGTTCGTTCAAACTCCAAGTGCATCAAACCAGGGTTTAAGTTACAATGATGTCATAATAAGCCATCAATAAAGACATTCCACACCTTTCATTGTTGAAGATTGTCTTGAGAAGCAGAGTCTTCCCAGATCCACCCTTCCTAATCACGCCAACAAGCAAGAGCTCTGGATCGATCATTGGCTTCTCGAGTGTTGCAAAAGCTCTCTCCTATCCGACTATAAGAGGTTCATGGATGAAGCAACACGTCCAACTTTTTAAGCCAATTATTCACCATTGGAGTCTTGTTATAACATCCCTACAATGAAGAAATATAAAGAGCCCTAAAAATATCTATTTCCATGTACATACACGTGCCCCATCAAAACTAAATTATTTCTCAGAATAAACTTGATTGCCTCAATTTGACTACCATCGAGGATAGTTTTATGTCCAGATTTAAGCAAATTTTCATATTGATGGACCTTACCTCTCATGGCATTTGCTTCGTTATAGCCTTCAATAGAAATACCACTAAAAATGCTCAAGACTTTGAATGTCAATAGAGACCCTACATTACACATTACACATTACACATTACAAATGATGGAAAAATCCAGATGGAGTGATGAAAATTCCATGCATCTTATGCAAAGCTAGATAACATGATGAAAATTCCATGCATCATGTGTGAACAGACTAATGCATGGCTTGCTAGGGGAAACAAAGAAATGCATGTTCATTAAATCATTACTAACATTGCATGGCTTCCATACATGGGGAAACAAGCTTTAGAGCATACTACACCACCCTCATGAGGGACTTCAACAAGACTTGTGCAACAAAATGGTGTGCAATGACAACCCGTCCAAGGCTCTTTGATAGAAATGGTGTGCAATGAAAACTTGTCCAAGGATCTTTAACAAAAATGACAACAAGTACACAATATAAGGTATAAAATATCAATTCTATGTTTACATTTTGAATTCATTGACAAAAAATTATGTAAATGGTTGGGGTTCATTCAAACTCCAAGTGCATCAAACCAGGGTTTAAGTTACAATGATGTCACAATAAGCCATCGCTAAAGACATTCCACACCTTTTCACTGTTGAAGAATGTCTTGAGAAGCAAAGTCTTCCTGGATCCACCCTTCCTAATCACGTCAATGCGCAAGAGCTCTGGATCGATCACTAGCTTCTCGAGTGTTGAAAAATCTCTCTCCTATCCAATTGTTGGGTTGAGAAAAAGGTATAAATATTCTCCTTGTTACTTTGGTTTGTGATATACTCTTTATTGATTTTTTTATTAATTTGAAGTAATTAGGGAAGAAAATGGTTAAAAAGCCTTTAGGAAATAATATTGAATGATATAAGATATTTTCTGAACTTTGGTTTGAATTGTTTTGATTTTATGCATAAATGGACAATTTTTGTTAACTAAAGATAATTAAGAAGATCATGAAGATGCACATGCCATTGAATATCAAAGAAATCAGGCACAAAACGATTCAAAGAAAGATTGACTTTTTATCTTGCAATCTTCATAAATAGTAAAAGCAATCCCGAGGATCTCTCGATCCTCAGGATAACTTAATTTATTTATCTCATTGTAATATATAAAGAATAGTGAGCGATAGAGAGATAACCAGAATTGAGATCTCTTAATTGTTGACACTCTGTACAACAATCCCATTGTAAATGACTTATCAATTATGGAATTAATGGAAGCTTCAAGCGTCTTGATCATTTTTGCGTAATGAGTTTTTCGTAGCAGTATCTTCTGAAGACCGGGGGCCCAGTCGACAGGAGCTACTGTCTCATCTGTAATCTTATCAATACTGTTATAGTTCTGTGATTTGAATTTCCCTTCAACAGTTAAGATAGACTTGTTAATGTGTTGATTCTTTTATGAATTGGTTATGTTGTTCCATTAGCAGAGAATAGATGTTCCATTTGGAGATTATTGATTGTTGTTCCATTCCCATTTGTTGTCAAGTTATCACTTGTGAATTCATTTCACTTAAATTCGCATTTGTTGTTCCTTTCATTTAATTTGCATTTGATGTTCCTTTCATTAAATTCACATTTGTTGTCCCTTTCGTTTAATTCACATTTGTTGTCCCTTCTTAAATATTCAATAGATCGTTGTTCATTTCAAGTAGATTAATTAATCATTGAGAGATTGATTCATTAAGTGTTTTTGTAGACTAAATTGATGTTTCTTAGATAGGTGAATGAATTCAATAATTGGTTGATGTTTTGATTTATGGTGTGTTATTGCTCAGGATATATTTCAATTGATTGAGTTATTAGTTTCAGAGTTTTTAGTCAATGTGTGAAGAACTTGATTATCACAGTAATTTAGATAGACTCAGATTTGATGTAACTGAACTATCTACACAATTTAAACATTTACGACTATTTGCATAAACTTTGTTGACACTCTTGAGAGAAAAGACGAATCCTCGGTTGATAAAATTAATGTCAGACTGAGGTTGTTTTTAAAACATCTTTAGAGCCCAACACCGACTATAAGAGGTTCTTGGATGAAGCAACATGTCCAACATCCTAAGCCAATTATTCACCGTTGGAGCCTTGTTATAGCATCCCTACAATGAAGAAATATAAAGAGCCCTAAAAATATCTATTTCGATGTACGTACATGTGCTCCATCAAAACTAAATGATTTCTCAGAATAAACTTGATTGCCTCAATTTAACTACCATAAGACTAGTTTTATGTCCAAATTTAAACAAATTTTCCTATTGATGGACCTTACCTCTCATGCCATTTTCTTCGTTATAGCCTTCAACAGAAATACCACTAGAAATGCTCAAGACTTTGAATGTCTATAGAGACCCTACATTACACATTACAAATGATGGAAAAATCCAAATGGAGTGTTGAAAATTCCATGCATCTTATGCAAAGCGAGATAACGTGATGAAAATTCCATGCATCGTGTGTGAACAAACCAATGCATGGCTTGTTAGGGGAAACAGAGAAATACATGGTCATTAAATCATTACTAACATTGCATGGCTGCCACATAGTTGATGCAAGAACAACTCAGTAATTCTGTCTCAATTAATATGTTTACAATATGCAAGCTATATATAAGGAGGCTAAATATTTTGGTTTGCAATTATTCACATTTGGCTAAGTAAATTTCATCAAAAGTGTGTGCCTAATGGTTACTTTGTCGAACGCTGTAAGGTTTCATTAAATATGCTCATAGATATTGATATATGTATCTATTGTGTTTCCTTGCCCAACCTTAGCTAAGCGACAAGATTTCAATACAAATGATTTTAATATATCTCTATTAATATCACATGGTATAAAGATTT